>PVIR01007858.1:0-59074 GCA_004026965.1 Petromus typicus | reverse complement strand
CCTGATGAGCAGGTAATTGCAGGCACGGGATATAAATCCCATGACAGGAACAAACTATGCATGGCGAGCACAGAAGAGTCAGGAGGAAGACACCTGTTTGGGAATAGGCATTGGCCCAGCAAGTGAAGAGAGGAAAGGTTAGGGCTTTAGTTAGAAAGTATTGCCTTGGGCCGGGTAGTTAGCTCAGTGGTTCAAGCGCCTGTCTTACAAGCACAAGGACCAGGGTTCGATCCCGGTAAACACATACCATACTGGGCGTGGAGACTCACGCCCAGCAGCAACCAGTACCACATACCACAGTGCTAGGCGCAGTGGCTCACACCTGTAATCCCAGCACTCGGGAGGCAGAGGCAGGAGGATTGCTGTGATGTGAGTTTGAGGCTGAGCTCAGGGCCAGCCTGAACCACAAAGCGAGACCCTGTCTCAAAAAACCTAAAAAAAAAAAAAAAAATGTAGAATACTTCCCTTCTTCCAATACGTTACCAACACAATGTTAAAGGCCTGTTTACTAGGCTTTCTTTTGTTTTGTTTTGTTTTTGAGACAGAGGTAGGAGGATTGCTGTGATGTGAGTTGGAGGCTGAGCTCAGGGCCAGCCTGAATCACAAAGCAAGACCCTGTCTCAAAAAAACCTAAAAAAAAAAAAAAAAGAAAGTATTGCCTTCAGAACCACAAGTGGCCAAGTGTGGTAGTGCACACTTGTAATCCCAGCATTTGGGAGGCTGAGGCAGAAGGATCACTCCAAGTTTGAAGCCAGCCTAGGCCACATAATGTTTGAAGCCAGCCTGAAGTACATGGTGAGACCCTGTCAAAACAAAACAAAAAACACCAGAAAATAAACAAACGTAACCACAGATGCTCTGTGTGGCTACAGAAAGGGAACTGGGACACGAGGAGGGGGTCTCACAGAGCTGCTATGTGCTGAGAAGTCAAGACTTCACCCTGGGGGCCAAAATGGCAAATGCCATCCGCTTCCCTGGGACAGGCATCTCTCTGGGAGAATCTCTGAGTGATATTCCCTCTTGAACTGGACTCACTGTCCTGTAAGTTAAAACCTATTTGTCATTCTTGATGTGGGGATAATGTAGTTGAAAAATACAGGGGTTTGGTTTGGTTTTGTTTGGGATTTTTGTTTTCGTTCTGAGATAAGGCCTCAACTTGTAGTTCAAACTGGACTTAAACTCACTATGCAGCCCAGGCTGGCCTTGAACTTTCTGATCCTCCTGCTTCAGCCTCCCAGGTGCTGGGATTACAGGTGTGTGCCACCACACTCAACTTCCTCCAAAAATTTTTTTTACCCTGGGTAATATAAAACATAAACTTCCTGCTGTTAGTCCTGGAAACCAGAAGATCAGAGTGTGGAGGAGAGGCCTAAGTGGGGAAGCAGCCACGCTGGCAGGAGAGGGAGAGACAGTGGGCAGGAGAGACAGTGGGCGGGAGAGACAGTGGGCGGGAGAGACAGTGGGCGGGATCTACAGGTTCAGGGCATGATCAGATGCAAAGAGTGGGGGTAACAGAGGAGCCGCTTTCAGTCAGAACATCGTAGCCTGGGCTCTGACATACGTGTCCAGGCTTTGGGGAGCATGTGCGCATCCTTGGCCTCTGGAAAAGAAAACGAGGGATTAAGCAACAGCACAGGTGTGTTTGTCAGGAAGAACCCCAAGGAGTCTGTGCCCTCCATGCGGTCATTTTCTGACTACTGTGTGTGACTGCGCTGAGACAAGGGAGGAAGATAATACATACTCCAGTTCTTGGGAGTAGTGTGTCTTTAAGCACACTATTCAAGAACAAAAAGCAAACAAAAAGCCCTACAATTTGCCTCCCTCTCTTCTGCCATTTTAACCTGTTCGAGCTAGAGACCTCATCATCCCCAGCCTAAAAAGGCAAGATGATCCCTGGCCTCTGGGCAGTACAAGCCCAAGAGACACATATCCAAATAAACTGCCATGTCTACCTACTTGTCAGTGGCTAGGCTGGCTGGATCTACCCTGCTCTTTGATTCTTCCCAAGCAAGGCCTCAGCACTAACATGGACATTTTCCCATGGACTTCGATGGGCACACAGAAACATTAAGAAAAACATCCTCTCCCAGCCAGGCCAGCTGCCTGCCAGCTGTCCATGCCTCCTGCAAGAAGCAATGTTATGTAACTGGGAGCCCAGCCCCTCATTCCTGGCGGGTCAGAGAGCCAGCTGGGCCCAAACCCTCCCTCTCTTGCTTCCCCAGTTTAGCAACATGGCGGCCACACCCAGAAAGGCAGCCAGTGAGCTACTGCGCCCTCCTAGTGCTGGGTCTTGCAATGACGGAGTTAGGAGTTAGATCCTGAGACAGAAAGTGAGACTCAAGAGCGGTCTGGTTCTCGGTACCTCCAGCCTCAGGTGCTGCTTCCTGATGGCTCCCCGGGGCCTGAGTAAGTCAGCTGTCCCCATTTCCCCTGTGCAGACTATTGACAGGTGGGTTCCTGAAAGAACAGATGTAACCTAGACTTTACCAGCTAGCTGGGCCCCGCTGCCTAAGCAAGACCCAGGCCAAGTGCCTGGAATGCATTCAGAAGAGACCTGCTGAGAATAAGGCACAGAGTGAGTACAGATGTCTGAAGAGCCATAGCAAGGGGGGATTTCCAGGAGGGAGCAGCGGAGGAGAGGCGTCCTGGTGTAAGAAGTCACAGGCTGCACACAAAATGCTTCACCACCCCCAAGCTTGAAAGGGCTGCAGATGATGGATAGGAGGCTTGGCCTTGAGAGGTGGCCCTGGAGAGCTGGAGAAGGCAGAGGTTTAGGGACCTCGTGAGCACTAGTGGCATGTGAAGGCTGCTGTGCAAGGAAGCCCATCAGCTGTCCTCCCTAATGCATTTCACCTGCATCAGGGCAGCAGCAACTTGGATCGCAAGAACAGCTTCCTCACTGTGACAGGTGTGAGATTCCAGATCTCGGTGAGCAGCTGAACATGGATCCTCTTGGGAGGGACAGGAGCTGGGGTTCTGATGCCAGCATGCCTTCTGATCAACCAGGTTTTCTACGCCTGGTGGCATATGCTTGTAATCCCAGCAACTCAGAGGATGAGACCAGCCGGAACTACATACCAAGACACTGAATTAAAAATAAGTAAGGGCCGGGCATTTAGCTCAGTGGTTCCAGCACCTGCTGTGAAAGTTCAAGGTCCAGAGTTCAATCCCTGGTACCAAAAATATTAATTGATTAATTAAAATTAAAATAAATTGATTTAAATACAATTAAATAGATCTATTTCTTTATTTCCTACCAAAAGACATATGACCACCAGAGGGCGTCACTACTCCATAGCACGGTTTCCCATCCCCAGCCCCAGACGAAGTGGGGAGACTGGGAGCAGGTAGTCTCTCAGCTCTCTGGGAGCTGTCAGCAGCCAAAGGGAGGAGTCCTGGGTTCCAGCGCCCCACCTGCCCCAGACCCCCACACACCCGATAAGTGAAGGCTTGGGCTGCACTGTATTCTGTCCAGTCTTTTCCAGCTCAGGAATTTCAGGATTTAGAAATCACACAAAGGGCTTGATAGAAATTGCATTTTCTGGGCCCACCCTTACTCTGGGCTCTCTAGGGCTGTCTTTCTTTTATTTCTGTCTTCTCTCTCTCTCTCTCTTTTAGCCAGTACTTGAGGGCTTTGTGTGTGCCAGGTAAGAGCTCCACCACTGACCTGTACCTTGGTCTTTTTCTTATCTCAAGATAAGGGCTCACTAAGTTGCCCAGGTTGGTTCCAAACTTGCCATCCTCCTGCCTCAAGCTCTGAGTAGCTAGGATCACAGACCTGTGCCACTCACCCATCTTCTAGAGCATTCTTCCTTGCAGGAGCAGAAACTTGAGATACAGGTTTCTGAGTTGTATGGTGGAGTTCTCTCTTGGAAGCAGGCAGAAACTCCACCTCCATAAACTGTACGTCAGTCTGAAGGAAGACCATTACAACCAGGCTGTTAGACACAAGTCCTGTACTGTCCCTGTGGCATCCACCTCTCCAGGTTCAGGCAGGGAGGCGTCCATGAAGTCGCCGACTTGGATGGGGGTGGTTCCTTCACTGAAGAGGCTGTGCATGGCCCACGGGGCCCTTCTGGGGGTCCCTTCAGGGATAAGCCCTCGAATGAACACAACAGAAGCCACGGCACCTTCTGCTTCTCCGCTTCCCCCGACACAGATGCTGTCTGTTAGGAGCAGGCAACAGACGGTCCAGGGGTCCATCTGTGCTAATGCTCACAATAAAGTCCCATGTTTCCCCACTGACACTCCCTCTGCCTCCTCAGCTGAAAGCACTTGGGGGCCCAAGGTGGGAGGAGGGGGAGGAAGGCTCTAAGGGAGCTGCTCTGCCCCCGTCCAAGAAGCCTCCAGCCATCTGGGCCCGTACAGTCATGGAGGGCTGGAGGAGCACCCCCTCCCACCCACACCTCCTGTGGAGCGGGGGTCCCCTGAGAGTGGGGAGAGACAGACACACAGTCCAGGAGGCAGATTAGGAAACAAGGAGGCTGAGTCAGACTGACTTCCCCGTGTGGGCCACCCCTACCCCTCCTGTCATGTACCTGACACAGCTCATGTGCAATATGCCATTGTCTACCAGACCAAGAGCCTACGGGATCTCAGTGCCCAGAAAATCCTGGTACAAAGAAGGACTTAGAGACGGAATGCATAAAGAACTGAGGAGGACAGTATCATGGAGCAGGGAATCAGACACTAGACTGAAACAGGCTGCTTGGGGTCGAATCTCAGTTGTGCCACTGAGAACCTTAGGCCAAGCTGCTTTCCCTCTGGGCCTCATTTGGAATAGTATCTATTCCATGATGTTGTTAAAAGAGGACCAACAGATGGGCAGGGAGCTTAAAATGCTCAGTGGTTCCCTGCCTGGCTTGCAAGTGCAAGGTCCCAAGTTCAATACCCAATCCCCCCCTCCAAAAAAAATAGTATCACAGAAAAAGAGGACTGAGTGAGTTAATACATGGATGTAAAGGCAAACTGCACAGCACGTGGTAAATGCTCAGTAACTGTCAGCTCTAAAGCCTAACGCATCGGAAAAGGAAGTCGGGGGAGGGGACCGGCCAGGACAGTGCCGCCGGCCTCTGTGTAGTGCGCGTGGAGCCCCCGCTCGCCCCGCCAGCCTGTGGTGGCTAGCTGCTCTTTAGATATCACACGTGGCCTTCCACTTCCTCCTCTCCCTTCTTATTTGGGCACCACTGACGACAGAGACTTCGCTGGGCCCTCCCCGCTTCTCCTAGGTCTGGCAGCCATGGTAACGCAGAGCCTGGGGGATGGTCCCCAAGACAGGGTCAGGGAATGGCTGAGCCCCCACACCGCCTTGGGCCCATCCCACTCCCGCGAGTCCAGTCCAGGGTCATCGCCGCACTAAGGATGTGTCCGCTGGCAAAGGGGGCCTGGGCTCCTGTGTCAGGGGCTGACGGCGGGATTTACCCCACAGAGACCACTCCAGACCTGCGAGAGGATGAGCCAGCATTAAGCCGCTGCTTTCAGGGTTTCGCCTCTTCCTTTGCCCGAACGCAGGCAGCCTCTTCGGCTCGCGGGAACAGCGAAGTGCACGGAAAGTCCTGGGGTCCTCTCACTCCCTTGGGGGCTTCCGTGCTGTCCGTTCAGGGGCATCACCTCCTTCCGCACCGCAGCCCAGCCCTAGTCCCCCCACCTTCCACACCCACTTGAGTGTCCTGGAGCCTGCACCCCAGCGTCTGCTCGAATCTTCCCCCCAGGACCCCAAACTTCCTTACATGATTCCTTACTGTGCCTCCTCTCTACGAATCTCACCCAAAGAAAGCCCCTTCGCAGACACCATCCAGGTATCTCGTACATTCTGGCTCCGCCCTGGGATGCCATCTTCCTCCTGTTGCCTTCAGTGCCTCGGTTTCCCGTAAAGAGCCTGTAAATCCTCAAGTTTCCCAGCCTGGAGGGCCGTCGAACGCGGCGCTCCAGGCTCCCGCGGCCGAACTCCCCTGGGGGCGGAGCCCGAGCGTTGTGGGCGGGGATACCGGAGGCCGCGCCCCTCGGACTCTGGAGCCTATAAAGGCAGGCGACAGGCGGCATATCCGACTGGTAGACTCCAGCCGCAGCCAGCGCTGCTTATTGTAGTGAGCGCCTCCTGAGAGGGGCGCCCCGCGCCGGAGCCATGACCCTCCGCCGACTCAGGAAGCTACAGCAGAAAGAGGAGACGGCCGCCACCCCGGACCCCGCCGCCCGGATCTCGGATTCGGAAGCCGCTCCAGCCCCGACCCGGGCCTCGGGTCCCCCGGCTGCAGCCGCCAGTCCCAGTCCCCCTGGGGATGAGCTGTACGCTGCGCTGGAGGAGTACCACCCCGCCGAGCTGTACCGCGCGCTCGCCGTGTCTGGGGGCACCCTGCCCCGCCGGAAGGTGCGTCCCCCGACCCCTGTGTCCCCCGCTCTCGGTATCCTTCGGGTCCCTCCCCCAGGACCTGCTCGATTCCGTCAGCGCCTGCTGACCGACCCTCCATAGCTCTCTCTGGGTCCTCCGAGTCCCCCACCTACCCCAGCGCGGGCCTCGTCGGCTCCTCCTGGCCTTCACCTCCCCACCGCGGCCTCCGCTGCTCTGGAGGCTGGAAGCCCCCGCCTGCAGCCGCCCAGTCTCGGGGGCCCCCTGCTCCACTCCCCACGCACCGCCGCCCCGTCACCTGTCCTGCCTCAACTCCTCCCCACTACCCCTGTTTCCCACTCCTCCACCTGGCTTTCTGCCCTCGTCGACCCCGCCTCCCTGCGTGCCGATTCTCGAAGCCCCTACGACCCCCTTCTCCCGAGCGGGAACAGGATGGCCCATGATGAGGTCCCGCTGCTCGCCCCATGCAAGTTTCGGGTCCTAGAGCCCAGGGATGGAGAGCGGCCAGTGGCCGGTGCGCGCCCGCGGTTCGCGCCTCGGCACGGAGAGCTCCCTTCAGGCGCCTGACGCACGGGTGCGAGGGCGCCGCGCCCTGGACTTCGCCTCGGCCGGACGAGGTGAAGTCTCGAGGTGCCCGAGGGCCAGGAAGGATGCGGGCCGCGCCCACCCCCGGGGCCACCTTCTGTTCTCCGGCTCTTCCTCTGACTCAAAGAGATCTAAACGCTCAGATCAGGGACGCGAGACGCAAGGAGAGGGAACTGGTGCCCTTTCCCCACTCGTCGTCCTCCTCCTCCCTTGGCCCTGGCTCCCCCACACACAATAAACAGCTTGTTGAGAATTTGCATTTTATGAAAATCGGGTTGAAAGACAAAGGGGTCTCTCTATGCTGCCCAGTCTTCCTTTCCTGGCCCCTTTAGGAATCGTCCCCACCCCTGAGGTTAATCTTTGATTCTAGAGAAAGAGGCCCCCCCTCTTCCTTTCCTTCTGAGCAACTTAGGATCCAAGTGTTATTGGAGCCCTCACCAGGGGAGGCCCGCGGCTGTTTTGGCCCCGGGAGAAGGAGCTGTTCCGGATGTAGCCTCCAAGAACCAAAACTTTAGGGAGGGAGAACAATCGCTGTAGTTAATCCTGGGTCCCAAGAAACATGGGATCTTCAGCTGTTCACCCCTTTCAAAAAAGAATCCCTAATTTTCTCTCAAGTATAGTGATGTTTATCGACAAATTTGACAGCTAAGATGGTTTTTTTGTCCCCCAAAGCAAACTATATGGCAATGTGGAGAGACCCATCTGGCTCTGCACAGCTGGCTACCTGCAGCTGGAACTCACAGCAGGTCCTTGAAACTAGGAGACTTCCCTGACTTCGACCACATTCATGCTGGGAATGCCAGCTCTCTGAGCCCCTGACCTGAGCTCTCCCAAGCTACTGTGTGTGGCTGAGAAATTAGCTGGAGGAATCCGAGTGGCACGGGAGTCCCTGGAGCCCTCAACAGGTGGGCCCCAGGCCCCCTGCCCCTGAGGCTCCCTGGAGAAGAGCCTTCCCTCAACTTCAGAGTCTGAAAAGGCTGAGCCCCCACATTCCTCCTCTTCCTGTGGGAGGACTGTTCTTGAGACATAGCCTGGAAAAGAGCAGGGCCTTAGAGGGTCCTGTGCCTGGGAGTGACCGTCCAGCAGCGCTCCACCATTGGTCATGCTGGTACCAAAGCAAGTGTAAAAGTGGGAAAGGATGGGCAACAAACAGGAAGTGGGTGCTGTGTCCAGAGCTGGAGGCGAAGGGAGGGAGGGACCTTGCAGAGGGGCGCTTTCAGCACCTGCTCCAGGACAGCCTTTGCTCACCTGACTTTCTCAACTTCCCACTCAGGGCTCAGGGTTTCACTGGAAGAATCTCAGCCAGAGTCCTGAACAGCAGCGGTGAGTCACCAGTGCTCCCCAGCCCTCATGTGGTCCGAAAGAGTGAGATGCTGGGGAGCGGGGTGGGGAGCACAACAGCTCTCAATCCTGCCTGTGGAGTCATTCGCCCACCTGTAAGCAAAGCTTCCCTGCTGAAGTGAGGGGCAGGTGGGAGAGTGGGCTGTGCGTAGGAGTGGTAGGAAAGGAGGCGGGGACTTTTGAGTCACTAGGTGTTCCTCAGCCCAACCCCTGCCCTGCAGTTAGGCCTCTTGGGAGATCGGGATCTGTGGGGAAGGAGGAGAATCCTGTCGGAAACGTCCTAGGCTAGGCCTCAGAGCCTTCTCTGGCCTGGCCTGTCCAGCAAGCCCAGTGGGCCCAGGCCACAGTCAAGCTGTATGCATCTGCTTGGGGGAGGTGACCACCTTTAGGAAGGACCTGCAGTGTCGGCAGAAGTAGATGCTCAGCCCAAGACCCCTCTGCCCATGTCCCATCCCTGATTTGGGGTTGGCTTTCTCCAGTGTGGATCCTGTTTGACCCCTGAGCTGAGAATATGAACATATACATATAGATGTATATAATGTATGTGTGTATGTGATCCTCCTGCCTCAGCCTCCCTCCAAGTTCTGGGATCACAGGTATGCGCCACCTTGCTAGTTTGTTTTTAGTTGACAGAAACAAAGGCTGATATATGACAGGGGCCGTATGAGGTCTGTAAAGCAAGCCTACAATATTTGCCATCTGGCGCTTTGCAGTAAATGTTCTTTGGCCATTTCAGAAGCCCAGAGAACACTGGGCAGACCCCAGGTTTTTAGGCCCCAGGTTCCTGCTCCTGCAGTATGCATAGGGGAAAGGTCTGCCCTTCAAAGAGCAAGGGGCTTAGGTGGAAATGGGGTATGAAGCTTTGGGGGGTTATCTGGCTCAGGCTGGGAGTTGAGAGGTCGGCTCCAGGGCTTTTCTGAGGCTCCAGACTTGAAGGGCCTTATGAAGCTGCTTTGCTGCTGCCTCTGGCTGGCGGGAAGGAAGGGGGTGGGGTGGGTAGAGGAAACTAGGCTCCCCCAGCCCGACAGGATCTGGAGCAGCTCCAAACCATTGTGTCCAGCGGTAGGCCTTCAGTGCGGGAAGGGGCGGCCCCAGGCTCCCCTCCCCCAGCCCTCACATCTGGTGGGCTGGCCCCAACACAGCTGGGAGGGGCAGCTGTGGTCTGCTTGAGGCTGAGGCCGAGCCTCGTGACTGGCCTCTGGGGGTGGGGCGTCCCTGTCCCAAAGCAGTAGAGCATGCATTAGGGCACAGAGCCTCCACGCTGGGGCTGACTGTGGGTCCTCAGCTGGTCACTGAACTACTCTGGGGCTCAGTGGAAGGCGAGGTGTACTAGGACCCCCCTCCAGGGACCAGCCATTCCAGGTCCTCCCTTCCGCCGTACAGGCCAGTCTAATTCTATTCACTTAGCAGCAATTCTTAAGGTCGGTTTCACTGGAGTCCAGGAAGGACGTTCCAAAAATGTGTGATGAGAGTGTTGTCACTGAAGACCATAAATCCTTCCCAGATGTATCAGATCAGACTCCAAATCCTTAGGGGCCAGGATTACATAGTCTTTAATCCTAATAGTTGTGACCCTTCTTTCTCTGCAGGAAAGTGTTGACTTTGGAGAAGGAAGACAACCAGACTTTCGGCTTTGAGCTTCAGGTGGGAGAAGCTGGGGACAGAGGGCTGATGGTTGGGAGGGTAGTCTGAGGGATGGCAGCCCAGCTGCCCCTGGGCTGTCCCTGGGCTGAGGGTGTCTTGTTGATTTCAGACTTATGGGCTTCACCACCGAGAGGAGCAGCGTGTAGAGATGGTGACTTTTGTCTGTCGAGTTCATGAGTCCAGCCCTGCGCAGCTGGCTGGGCTCACGCCAGGTGGGACCTGGGACCAGGATGTAGGTTCTGGGGGGATTAGACATTGCTGCTAGTGTAGGAGAAAGAAATCGCTCTTGAAATCAGTCTTTCTTCTTCCAACTTTGAGAAGACCATAAAAAGAATGGATAAAACCCACACTTTGTGAGCCATGTGTCTGAGGCTCACACCTGTAATCCCAGCATTTGGGAGGCAGAGGCAGGAGGATTGCCGAGAGTTTGAAGTCAGCCTGAGCTACATAGTTAGTTCAGTGCCAGCCTGAACTACAAAGCGAGACCCTGTCTCAAAAAAAAAAAAACAACAACAATCCAGATTTTGGTTCCAGCCACATTTGCCATTTCCTGTGTGACCCCTGCCTAGTCCCATGTGCCAAGTGAGGTGATAATACATCCTCACATCACAGCGAAGGCCCTACAGGGCCTGGTAGGTGGCGCATGTTGCTGCCCTATCGATCAGCTTCATCCTAACTATGGAAACCCACCATGGGGAGGCACTAGGGAGGAGAAACAACCCACTGGGTCTGCTTGATTCTGGGGATACCTACCCACCCCCAACCTGGCTCAAGTGTGGAGTACCTATGTTATCTCTTCTAACAAGAGAATGACTTTACTAGGAGTCCCAGGACACTGGGCAAATGTGTAGTCCCACAGCCTGAGATGGTACAAATTGAATCCCTCTGTTCCAGTCTATCACAATATTTTGTTTTGGTTTGGTTTTTGAGACAGTTTCACTTTGTAACTCAAGCTGGGCTGGAACTCACTGCAATCCTCTTATCTCAGCCTCCCAAGTGTTAGGATTATAGCCTGAGCCACCACGCCCACTTCTGTCACCATTTTTGTCTCTAGGCTCTTCCTTGCTCACTTACCAGCAGCCCTTAGTATCCTGCAACTTTGCAGAGCATTTTCCCACCCACTTTCCTTTCTGAGCCCCTCTGCGGTAGCCCAGCAGGAGTCCCTACTCCCTTTGCACAGATGGGAGGATCCCACGAGATGCTGACAGGCCTCTCTGGGTCAGTACCACAATAGCTCCAGCCAGGTATTGGAGGCTGAGGCTTCTCGTGGCTGGGGCCAGGGTTGGTTTCCAGGGGGTGCTACTCACCCCATCCCTTTCCTGGTCTCACCAGCCATGAGCCAAACAGAAATAACCAGCTCTGGGAGCAGCCTAGGGGCCTGAAGCTTCAGTGTTTGGGGACAGAACTTCCTGTGGGCGTCGGTCTGTGAGAGCCTAGACCCTGTGAATTCCCCAGCACCTAAGTTAAGCTAGGCCTGAACAAGCCGATAGTCACATCAGTGGGAAGTGAGAAATGACTGGTTTTGTTCATGTGTGTTTGAGATGGGAGAAAAGAGATGTTCTTAGGGAGGGGGAGGGGAATGAGGAGAGCTTGGGGTTATCCTATCATACCTCCCCCTGCCAGCCAGGGGGCTGGAATTGTTCCCTCATGCCTGCACCGGGTCCTAACTCCTCTGTGCCTCGCAGGGGACACCATTGCTAGTGTCAACGGCCTAAACGTGGAAGGCATCCGGCACCGGGAGATTGTTGACATCATCAAGGCATCAGGGAACGTTCTCAGGTATGTCTGGGCCGAGCTGTACCAGGAGGTTCCTGAGCTCAGCCCCTCCGTGTTTCCTGAGCCTTTGACCCCTCAATTCCTCAGGCTGGAGACTCTGTATGGGACATCCATTCGGAAGGCAGAACTGGAGGCCCGACTGCAGTACCTGAAGGTGAGACCCCAAGAATGTCCTGCCTACCCGCTCCCCTTCCCGAGGCCCTGCCCTTCACTCTTCACTGAAGAAGGCCTCCACCCTAGGACTTCTTTCATCTCTCTTGAGGCAGCTTGTGCTTCGTGGGGTGGTGCATGCTTATAATGCCAGCACTGGGGAGGCTGAGGCAGGAGTCTGAGTCCTGCCTGGGCAGCTTAGGCACTGTCTCAATAAAATAAAAAGCTTCTTCTGTCTACTCTGATCCCTGCCTGTGCCTGTGTCCTGCTGGTCCTTGCTAGCTCCTGACTGGGGTTGGGGTGTTGTCTTACAGCAAACCCTGTATGAGAAGTGGGGAGAATACAGGTCCCTCATGGTTCAGGAGCAGCGGCTGGTGCATGGTGAGTCGCAGATGGGGGATGGGCCTCCTCTCTCTATCCGGGTCTGGGTGTTCCTGTGAACTGTTGTACCCTCCGAAGTGAAGAGAGTTCCTTGTTTGTTCTGTTTGTTTTTAAGGGCTTCTTAAGGGACGACTTTGGGTGCTACACTGCCTGGGCTGAGATCCACACGTTTGGCTCTCTGGAATTCAGTGTTAGTGCCGTTTCTGAGTTAAGAACACCAAGGCTCATCCAGCTTATTTCAATCCTGTTTGTGTTCCTCGTAGTCTAATGGGTCCTCGCAGGGATTTTAGGATGAGGCATGCGGACACCCGGGCCTCAAGGCTCCCCCTTTCTACCCTGGCAGGCCTGGTGGTGAAGGACCCCAGCATCTACGACACGCTTGAGTCGGTGCGCTCCTGCCTCTATGGCGCCGGCCTGCTCCCCGGCTCACTGCCCTTCGGGCCTCTGCTGGCTGCGCCTGCGGGTCCCCGCGGAGGCGTCCAGAAGGCCCGGAGTGACGCCGACGACGCCGTCTACCACACCTGCTTCTTCCGGGGCGCCGAGCCGCCCGCGCTGCTGCCGCCTCCGCTGCCTCCTGCGCGCGCCCCCGGCTCCGCCGAGGCCTCCGGGCCGGGGCTGGGCCCGGGGCCGGGCCCGGGGCCGAGGGCCTCGCTGACCCGCAGCGCCAGCATGCGGTGCGCCGGCTCCGGCGGGGGCGCCCCAGGCACGCTCTGGACTGAGGCCCGTGAGCAAGCCCTGTGCGGCCCCGGCCTGCGCAAGACCAAGTACCGAAGCTTCCGCCGGCGGCTGCTCAAGTTCATCCCCGGACTCAACCGCTCCCTGGAGGAGGAGGAGAGCCAGCTGTAGGCCGTGGGTGGGCTGGGAGGTATTTATTTATTTATTAGTAACAGCCAGGCAGAGTGTGGGAGGGAGTGCGGGGGCCCCCGAGGTCCCAGGAGCCCAGATCTGCCAGTGGGGCAGAATCGGAGGACAGAGCCGTTCTCTCCTGAATTCGGGCTGGGACACGGGGAGAACAGACAGTCAGATTGGAAGAGGTCTGGGGGCTAAAGATGGGCGTGCTGCTCTAGTCTGGTCAGTAGTGCCTTGTGAGTGTCCAGGAAAAGCTCCCCGGTCAGGGGGGCACAAGTCCCACGAAGCCCTCTTCCTCAGCTTTATTAGTTCCCACACCCTTAGCCTGCAGGAAAGGGTCCACCGCTGGGTGTTCCCCTCGCCCCACACACAGGGCCAGTAGGCCCCACAGAGGCAAGGTGCTGGGCCCTCCTCCGGGCTTGACCTTAAGGGCTTGGCCCCCTCTGAAGGGGCCTGTAAAACGGTGGGGTTCTGCTGGGCGGGGTCCTGGCTTCTGTGCCCCTTGGGGAACAGGCATGGGCATGTCCGGGTAGGCTGGGGGCAGCAGCAGCACAGACTGCTCCGCCGTTTTGCATTTGTTGCTTCTGAACCACAAACTGTATAAAATTGACGGTTTTTTGCATCTGTGTCAGCGTGGTAACTGCCTGAGGGGGAGGACTGGGTTCGGGCAAGCTCTGACTGCACCCACATACCCCTTGGAACACACACACACACACACACACACACACACGCACACTATATTTTACATCCTCTTTGCTTGCAGCCTGAAGCCAGAGAAACTGGAGGATTAGAATGTGCATGTATGGGCCAGATTTGAGGCCCAGTCCCCTCTGAGCTAGGGTCTCCCTCAAACATCCGCCACAGACGGAGCAAGGCTGTCGGATGCTTAGCTATCCCATCACTCCAGTGCAAATGTGGGTCCCCCTTCCCACATCTGAGATCTTTCCCACTCGGGTTACAGACCATCACCTCTTTGTCCTAGACCAGGACTCCTCAGGAACCCACTCCAGTGAGATCTTACTCCCGTGCCAGGTGTCTGGCCCCAGCCTACTCTTGCCCCACCAGTTCTGTGCACTGGCTGTTGGCTGCTGCCTGTACCCTCTACCCTGCCTGCCTTGGGGTCTCTGCCCTGCACTGGTTCCGCCAGGTCTTCAGTGCTTGCCTCTACCTCCTCCTCAAGCCTTTCTACCTAGTGAGGCCTTCAGTCACCTGCTCTGTCTCTAGCGTCACCTGAAGTCACCTTGATGTTCATGAGTTTTATTCTGTGCCCACTTTCCCTTTTAGGTCACATGGCCCTTGCAGCAGGGCCAGTTACCCTCGGTCTTAAATGTTTCATTCTGCTCAGTCCTGGCTCTCAGTAGATCCTCAGTATAGTGTGTCACCATTGTATTTGAGGTGATTCAGGGCAACTGACCTATCCACGGTCACACAGCAAACTAACAGCTGAACTGACTTAGTACTTTGGTTCAGTGTCCCTTCTGGCAGTAACTGGCACAAGATGTGGCTTTAAGAGAGTCTTAGGTGGATCCTCCCCCAGCTAAGGAAAAACCTATTATAACAGGAAATTGGGGATGGCTGGGGCAGGTGGCTAGCACATGAAGTCCCCAGGTTCGATCCCCAGCACTGCAAAAAAGGAAAAAATGTTTCAAAGAAGAAATTGACCATGACCCTCTCTCCGCTGCTTGAACTCATCTGGCCCCTCTGCAATGAAAGAGTAACACTCAAAAGATAATGGGAGGGATGGTGGTACGAGGGGTTGAGTTCAGAGCCCTCTATGTGCCAGGCAAGCGCTCTACCACTGAGCTCATCTCCAGCCTCCCAGAGCTGGGGTTAGAGGTGTCCACCACCTTACCTGGCATGTTCAAACTAGAGTGGCCACTGCATAACACCCTGTCCCTGGAGCTGGTTACACAAAGGCTTCCCTTTCTGAGCAGAGGGCAGCCACATAGACCTGCACCGTGTGCCATGGCCAGTCTTTGCTGGGCCACCGGGGTGCCTTTGTGGGACCCTCAGGACACATGGTCCCTGCTTCTCCTTCAGTCTCTCTCAGTTCTTCCCCAAATACGCCCCTAACCTGCCCTTTGCTTGGGCTACTCCCTCTGCCTGGAATTTGCCACTCCTCAGATGGATTCCGTCCTCAGTCTCTGCAGTATGTCCTCACAAGAGGTTGCCCTGATCCGATCTGATGTTCCCTCTCCCATTATCCACGCCCTCTAGATTTCTCTGTGCCTTTTTTTAAATTTGCTTTCCCGGCTTGGTAGTCATCCCACCTGATCCTGTCGCTGTCTTTGGCTGGGGCAAGGGCAGGTCCCCAACCTTGCACCTGACACAGCCTGTTGGGGGAGGGGCTTGAAGCCCTGGGAAGGGATCGCGGCTCAGGGCCAGCCTGGCCCTGGTGGCTCCCTGCTCCATCTGCAGGTGGAGTCTGTAAGTCCCTCCTGAAACCCCTCCAGGGCTGGGTGTCGGCTCCACCCAGGGAACCTCCACCTGTTCCCAGAGGACCGACTTTGGAGGAAAATGAAGCGTCCCAGAACTGTGTTTGAACAGCTGCTCTGCATGAGAGCAAACAGCGGCCCCCGGGGCCTGGGTCGAAGGGAGGGGCCCTCACGCCTTTGTCCGCAACACCCAGGCTGCCAGGGGACCAGCTGCCCAGGTACAGCTAGCATCTGCCTGGCTTTCTCTGCCCTGCCGTGCAGCTGGTCTTGGAGTGACGTCTGTCCACAGCCCTCCCTGAGGCCGGTGGGGCTCCTGGCCAGCCACGCACACCCAGGGGAGGGGGAGGGTGGTCCAGGGCGGGGCAGATCCCACCTCTCAGCTGATGAGATGACGGCACCAGCGCAGCAGCCTCCTGCCGTGTAGGTGGGTGACAGGGAGTGACTAATGTGCGAGCTGCGATGCTAAAAATTAACCCAGGGATCGTGTTTGGCGGAGGGGTTGGGGGTGGATGAGAAGAGAGCGGGGAGTCGGGTGCTGTGTGGTTGGTATTCCCTCTGCCCTACCGCCCTCCCCACCAGCCTTCTGCTGCCCTCCAGGCCTTGGGGGATTCTGGGAGCCTGTCATCCATTCCGGGCCAGGAGGGCGCCAGACAGTCCAGGGGATGAGCACACTTGAACACGGTGGGCTGGGGGCAGAGGTCTGCCGTGAGGTTCAGTGCAGAGGCCTGGGTCCTGCGCCTTCTGCCCAGACCTCGGGCGGTGGGAGAAGCAGGCTCAGCCAAGGCCCAGAGAAGAGGGCAGATTCCCATCAGGCAGCTGGATTCGGGGGCGAGGAGGGCGGCAGTTGCAGAGAGGTGAAGAGAGGGACCTCAATGTGCCTGGCACTGTGCTTGACACTTCCACACCCTTTGCTGGGCCTCACTGCTGGGCAATGCCTCCCATTTTACAGATGAAGAAACTGAGCACGAGAGGTTCAGGTCGCAGAGGCACGATTTTCCTTCTGCAGGAAGCTGTGTGAGGCCAGGGACTCAGAGACATGAGGAGCCTGCGCAGCTGTGGAAGTCATCTGTGGAAGAAGAGAGGTCCAGGGAGGTGTATGAAAGGGACCTGAAAGGGTCTGAGACAGTGCCAGATCCCACGGAGATCAGAGGGAGCAAAGTTCCGGGGATGAGCCAGGCATGGTGGCACACCCTGTCTCCCCAGAACTCGGAGCTGAGGCAGGAAGATTGCCATGAGTTCGAGCCCAGCCTGCACTACATAGTGAGACCCCAGGTTGTGTCTGGACGGAGGTGGAACACTCTCAGCAAAGAGAGGAGAGGACAGGGCTCTTCGGACCTGGTTCTGAAGGTCACAAAAAAGGGGTGAGCTGGGAAAAGGGCTTTAAAAGGAAACCTTTAGAAGTGACCTTATGCATACCAGCATTTTGCCTGGAGACCGAACCAGAGAACCTAGGATAGGTGCCGGCAGACAGAAAAGATGAGACAGTAGAAAGTACTTTCCTCTCACCAGTCACTCAGGAAGCTGGGGAAGTGAGGGAGCCTGTGGAATTCCCCCAGGTCAGGAGAGACGTCAGGGTGTCTGCTCAGGACGCTCCCTGGCTCTGCACTGACGGATGAGTGAATGACCTTACAGAGGAAGTGGTGGGCTCAGAGATGTGACGAAGAGAGGGGCACGGGCTGTGGACAGGCCAGCGGGACCAGTGAGTGTCCATCCACAGTACACTGGAGTGAGAGAGGAGTGAGGATGTCGACCTCTGCTGGTGACTCTAGGACACTGCCCCTCTCTGACCTGACCACAAAGGGTGGATCAATGCTCCTATCAGCCAGTGGCTGGGACATCCTGGCTCCTTCTTCAGAGCCCACCCCTTCCGGGCTTCCCTGGCCTCCTCTGACTTCTACCGTCTGGTTCCCACTCCCTGTCCTCACCCCCAAGGGCTCTTAATGGAGGAATCCCACCCTCCATGCCCCGTGGAGGCTGGGCACCAACGACTTCTGTGCTGAGAACCTTGCGTGCTGACGGTGTGTCTGAGGTTGGGAGGAGGAGGAAACCGTTTACCCAGTAAACTAGACACTGGAGTTTCTGCTGTAGGGCAGACCTTTAAACCTCAGTGGATGTTCCCTCCCGGGAGGCTGGCCGGGGCAGAGAACGTGCAAATTTACACACAAAGTAAAAATATTAGGCAAATACTGCCTCTGGCTCTTTTCCCCATCACAGTCCTGCAGCCGCTCATTCCACTCCAGGGACACCCTTCCAAGTCAGCACACAGCACCTCTGGGACCTCATTTCTGTCCGGGAGATCAGACCCCACTCTGGCTGAATGCTTACAATCCCCGTGGTTACAAGTCGCCTGGTGACGCCTTACCCTGTATCTGCCCTTGAGATGGGTCCCAGTGTCAGGCTTTCTAAAGCTCCCCAAGCCAGACTCCATGGCACCACCTAGAAGGCTGAGACAGGAGAATCACTTGACCCAAGGAGCTCAAGGCGACTAACCAGCGTAGCCAGACCCGCCCCCTCCCCTTTCTTTTAAAAAAGAAAACATTGGATCCTAGAAGACTGGGCTATAGTCACTGGGACAGCACCCGGCGTGGTGGTCCTGGGTTCAAGGGCATGGGGTTGATAATGCTCTCCACAAAGATTGATTGAATAGATGTTGAAACAAAGCCAATCCAGACCTCTGAGACGCCTCTCAGCAAAACCTTGCAATTTCAAATCCGGAGAGAACTCACCGCAGTTGTGTGTCGTCCCCTCCTCACACCAGCAAACAAGTCTCTGGTCTCTGGCCTACGCTTTGTAGGGGTTGGGGCCAACTCTACCAAGGATCAGGGCTTTTGAGGGGCCGAGACACTTTCTCAGGCCATGGGGAGGGAAAGGGCTAATCCAGTGCCTGCGACCTGTAAGTCCTGACGCTGGGTGCAGCCAGGGCGCAAGTGGGAGAAAGGGAGGGGAGGCGGGGCTGAAGCACACCTGGCCGGCAGCCTCCCGTCTCCTCCAAGGCTCAGGAGACCAGCAGAGGGGAGATCAGGCTGCTGGAGCCCCCACGAGCTTCACGCTCTGCACTTGGCTAAAATGAGGTGGCGGTGTGTGTGGGGGGGTGCTAACCCAGCCACCCCATCTTCTCCCACCCCGAGGCTTACAGCTGGATTGCAGACTGCTTCCATCCTCGGGGCGACGCCTACCACGAGCTGGGTGGGGGTGGACAAGGGGACTCTGTGTCGTGGTTTGCTGGGACCCGGGCGGGAAGCAGGCGGCAGCACCAGAGGGAGTAACCGCCTCCCCACAACGGCAAATGTCGGTGCTCAGGAAGTCGGGGAGACCGGGGCGCCCCCGCCCCCACCTACGCCGGGACCTTCTTCCACCTGCTCACCCAGCTCCGTACCCCGGCTCCGCCTCCCACCGCCCCTGCGCTCTGGACCCCACCGCAGACGCGACGTTGGTCCAGGTAACCTCACCGCTGGCCCCGCCCTCGATCTCTGCCCCCTCGCGTCCCCGGGTGCTGGGGAGTCCAACTCTCCCTCAGGGGCGGGACCGAGGCGTGGTCCGGGCTGCGGGGGCGGGGCCCCGGAGAACAGCGTCTCGGCATCGCCCTCTGCTGGCAGGCTCGGGTACTGACTCACCCCATCCCCGGTCTTTGGCCTTTCGATTAACCGTTTGACACATTGCCTGGAGGCCTTTATGTACAGTTGTGGGTCTTGGTCCCAACTATGTCACAGCTATGTGTGGCACAGTCGTGGTCTCTGGGACTCAGTTTCTTTTGGTACGAAACAGCTGTGGTGAAAACCACATGCAACTGGGGCATGGTAGCACACGCCTGTAATCCCCCCACTTAAAGGACAGACGGCAGGATCACCTCGAGTTCGAGGCTAACCTGGGCTACACAGTAGGTTCAGAGCCAATCTGAACTACAAAGCAAGACCCTGTCTCAAAAAACTGAAAAAATAAACAAACAGTGTAGTCTAGGGTGGTCTCAAACTAGTGGCGATCCTTTTGCCTCAGCCTCTCCAGTGCTAGGATTACAGGTGTTGCTACCATGCCCAGCTATTAAATGCCGTTTATATCCTGTCTTTTCATTTTCCTTTCCAAATATGCAATATGTGCTTACAAACCTGCAGTCTAAATTCAGTATGGCCCAGAATCAGGCACTCAAGTCCTTGCACTGTGACTCTATATTTTCATCTTTGAGAAAGTCACACAACTACCTTCTCCAGCCTCAGTTTCCCCATCTGCACAGTGGAGGTCAGCCCAGGAATATCCACTGCACAGGATGTGGTCAAACCCTGCACACGGGCAGCACAATGCGCTTTGGCCAGTGTTGTGTTTTGTTTTGGTTTGGTTTCTGGCTTTGTGAGACAGGGTCTCACTTTACAGTGCAGTCTGACCTTGAACTGGCTGGGTAGCCCAGGCTGGCCTCAAATTTTCAGTGACCTTCCAGCTGTTCAAACCCAGGAGCTGGGGCCCGTGTAATGTCCTTCCTCCTGCCCTCAGGTCACAGAGTAGGAAGCCATTGCTCCCTCCCGCACTGCGTTTGCCTGCACTGGCCTCGTTATTTTGCCGGTGCACCGAACCCCCCATGTCCGCTCTTCCGGCTCGAGGTGGCGATTCCGTCACTTTGCTCAGACCCTGCTGCACTGCCCCTCCCCAGAGGCTTGACAGCCTTGAGAATTTCACCCTCGGGGGCCTCTCACCCTGCTCTATTTTTCCTGGCAACATTTCTGATTATGTGACATTCCTGTCCTAGAACGTACCTCGATGAAAGGCCGGGGCTTTCGAGATTTTTGTTTGCTTGAACTCTGCGGTCACAGCAAGCCCTACATGGAGTTTTGCGCGCATAGTGAGAGCCACTTTTCTGCCTTCTAAGAGCCAGCAATACCGCTTACGTCCAGTAGAGGGAACCACTACACAGCACTTTGGGGCTCCTAGAGCGGCGCGAGGGGAGGAGGCTTTTCTCCTCCCACTCTGTGGGCGCTCCCTGCGCTGAGACCGGAAGCAGAGGCCCCCTCCAGCGCTAATCTGCCCTGGCAGGCCAGAGCTGGCATGCTCTGGCCGCATCATCCGGTGTGCTCCGGTGCCCGAGGTCAGAATACCCTGCATGGAGGCTTGGACACACCCCGTAGCAGCTGATGCTTCTAGACTGGTCACACCCTGTCCCTGGCTGTGCGAAAAGAGGGCCATGACCGACTGGAGTGCTCTGCGTGCTCACCCTGTTTGCTCTGAGGGCCAGACAGAGGCGGCGGCAAAATGTTTCACAAAGTAAACGTTGGACAGATGTGATGTACACACACCCTACTGGACTGGCAACAAAAGAGGAGATGTTAGGGTGGTGGAAGCAAACTACAGGGCAGTGAAGGTGGGTTTATTGAGGGCCTTAAGGTAGCAGAGGAGAAGGAAGTTAAAAATAACGGGCACCTTTCACCAAGCACTTGTGAAGAGCCAAGTCTGAGGACAGCGTTCTGCAAACATTGTCTAATTATAGCCAACACTTCCACGGTGCTGACCAGGGCCAGGACTACTTAAGAGCTCTGTGGATACAAACTCGTGGATTCTCATAAGAACTCAGGCGGGAAGGTGGTACTGCCCTCCCCTTTCTGTACAGGAGAAACTGAGGCAGGCAGCACTCAAATAACTAGTTAAGGCCCCACGGACAGACAAGGCTGACCCCTGGGAACGTACCTGTGAGCCCCAGTGGTTGGGACCACACCACAGAGGAAATAATATCCTTCCATTCCACAGAGGAGAAATGAAGGTGAGGTACACTTACACACCTGTCGAAAGCCACAGCGGGAGCAAGCCTATTGGAGCCCAGTGTAACGTCCGCCTGGCTGTGTCTCCCACAAGCTCAGGAAGGGGCAGACAGCCTTCATCCTCTGAGCACAGGCCCGAGGGTCTGAGGGAGAGGCTGTTGTGGCCATACCTCAGGGAAGGGAGTCCAGGCCGCCTTCTGAGCCAGAGCTGGAAGGCAGGCTGACAGGCGGTGTCCACGGTGCCGCTTTCCAGGGCCACCAGCACCCCCGCTGGCCTGCCACAGACCCCTCAGCCCAGCCCCTGGCTTCCCGCCTGTTACATAAGCTGCCCTCTGCACAGGACTGGAAATAGCCATGGTGAGCAGGCTGGGCTGGGGGCATGATGAATGGCCCCAGGACATCAGCTGATGGCTGGTGCTCCTGAAGTGACCTGTGGGCCGAGGCAGCTCAGGTTACCCAGCTCTCCCTGGGAGGCGGCCCTGCCTGGCCTGCAGGGGTCAGTTCCAAAGGGCTCTGTCTGGACATTTATGGTGTGAGTGTGTGACCCCAGGCCCACTGCTCCTCCCTGCCGGCCAGCAGCCAGGTGCTCAGCCAGAGCAAGTGCTTGGGGCTCTCAACCGGCAAGGCAGAGCCAGGGCCTTCGCTCCTTTGGGCAGAGAAGGAGGTGCCTGAGAAGTGGGCAGAGTGGAGGTCCTTCATTCTGAGACTGCACTCCACCCTCCGTGACCCACAGTCAGGGTCCACATGCTCTAGTGACCCCTGGAGAGGGCAGAGCCATGCAAGAAGCAGGCGCGAGTCTCTCTTCCCTTCGCGGAGGAGTTACAGACTTCCTGTGACAGGATCCGTGCACATCCACGTTCTCAGCAGCACAGCTCCTGCAGCTAAGTCCTGGCAGGAGCCGGTCCGTCCACCAGGGGACGGCAGGACAAGTAGAATGTGCTATTTTATTTGCACACGATGAATATTTCTTTACCATGAAGAAGGATAAATTTGAGTTGTTTCTAAGAAAATGGATGCCTCTTGAATCTATACCATTAAGTGAAATGAATCAGACACACAAGCTTAAATATCATACGATTTCTCTCTTTTGTTCTGTCTGTCTACCTATCCATCTATCTATCTGTCTGAGGCAGCATCTCACCCTGTAGCCCAGGGTGCCCTCAAACTCACAGTGACCCCCTATCTCAGCCCTACAAGTGCTGGGATCACAGGTGTGAGTCATCATACCCTGTCTTATATGGTTTCTCTTATATGAGAAATACAAAATATAACTATTTTTTGTTTTTTTTGAGGAAGGGTCTTGCTGTGTCGGTCAGGCTGGCCTTGAACTATATAGCCTAGGTTAGTCACAAACTCATGACATCCTCCTGCCTCAGCCTCCTCAGGGTGGGATTACAGATATGTATCACCACACCCCATCAAAGTATAAATAAATTAAGGAGCAAAATAAAAGACAGATAATAGAAAATAGGAACTTTTTTTTTTTCCTGAGACAAGGTCTCCCTTTGTAGTTCAGGCTGGCCCTGAGCTCAGCCTTAAACTCACATCACAGCAGTCCTCCTGCCTCTGCCTCCCGAGTGCTGGGATTACAGGCATGAGCCACCACACCCGGCACTGTGGTATGTGGTACTGGTTGCTGCTGGGTGTGAGTCTCCATGCCCAGTATTGTATGTGGTTGCCTGGGATCGATCCTAGGCCCTTGTGCTTGCAAGACAGGTGCTGGAACCACTGAGCTAAATCCCCGGCCCCAAATAGGAACATTTTTGCAAGGAGGAAGGGAATTGAGAATGGAGGGAGCAGGAGAAAGGAAGGGAAAGGAGATGTAAAAAGAATTAAAACGTTGCCCAGCATACTGACACATGCCTAAATCCCAGCACTCAGGAGGCAGAGGCAGGAGGATGGCTGTGATGTGAGTTAGAGGCTGAGCTCAGGGCCAGCCTGAACCACAAAGCCAGACCCTGTCTCAAAAAACCTAAAAAAAAAAGAGTAGCCTGGGCCACAAAACAAGATACCGTCTCTCTCACACACCCACGCACGCACACATACCCACACCCTTGTAAAATACTAATGCTCTGGCAAATCTTTCTGTGGAGAGACCTGCTTGTGACTGACCTTCTGAGGACGAGCTGTAGAATGTCCTAGTTGGAGAACTGTAGGGCATTTTCTAGGAGAGAAAGGAGAGGCGTGTGTTGTCTGCTCCTGGCCACACATTCCTGGCCCACCCACAATGAGAGCGGCTCACACAGCCTCTGCCCGCGCTCCATTCCCCTCTGTCCTTAGCGACGCCCCGCAGCCTCGGGAGCCCTGCCCTGACACACCGTGCTGTGCACGTGAGTCCTGGAGGGTCACGGAGGACAGACGGTGCCACCCTGGTGCCACCCCACTGCCCGTGCGGGGAGGGGCGTGGCCCTGTGGCTTCCTGCCCGCCCTCACTTCTCTCCAGGCATTCTCCTCAGGACCTGTCGCGTAACCAGAGAGGAGAGGAGCCTGCGTCTCCAGGCGACGGGGACAGCACACAGCACACGGCTAATCCCTGCCGCACTGACAGCCAGGTCCCACGGCTCTAGGGCGGCCCCTGCTGGTCAGTAGCACAAGCCCAGAGACATGATTAAACTGGCTCTTCCTGCTTCAGCCAACCCAAATTCTAAGGTGGACAGGGAAAACCCTCTGTCTCACCTTCCCTGTCTCTGGCCTTGTCCTTGTCCCTTTTCTGGGAAGGTGTTGAGGACTGAACCCAACGCCCGTCCATATTAAGCGCACACTTGACCACGGAGCTACTCCCCACCCGGTCCCCTTGTTCTCTCCCCCTTCTTTCTCTCTCTCTCCTTTGTCTTCTTTTATTTTCCTTTGGAACCAGGGATCAAAACTCAGGACCTCATATTTGCCAGGCAGGTGCAGTGCCTTTGAGCTAAATCCCTCATCCTCTATTTTTTGGGGGGGGGCACTGATGATTGACTCCAGGACCTTGGCACTGAACAATCTGAGCTCTTTTTAAAATTTTTTTATTTTGAGACAGGGCCCCACTAAGCTGCCCAGTTTTTGTCTTTTTTACTTTCCTTTCCTTTTATTTTTTTTTTTAAGGTTTTTTGAGACAGGGTCTTGCTTTGTGGTTCAGGCTGGCCCTGAGCTCAGCCTCAAACTCACATCACAGCAATCTTCCTGCCTCTGCCTCCCGAGTGCTGGGATTACAGGCGTGAGCCACCACGCCCGGCACTGTGGTATGTGGTACTGGTTGCTGCTGGGGTGAGTCTCCACACCCAGTATTGTTATGCGTTTACCGGGGATCGAACCCAGGCCCTTGCGCTTGTAAAACAGGAGCCAGAACCACTGAGCTATGTCCCCAGCCTCCTACTTTCCTTTTATTTTTAATTTTTTAAAAATTCATTGATTATTTGTAGTACTGGAGATTGAACTTAGTCCCGTTTGCTTCCAAGGTAGGTGTGGTACCACTCCAACTAAATCTTCCCCACCCGGCGAGTTTTTAAAATATTTTCAGGAATGGTCACTATATTTCTCAGGCTGACTAAAACTTGAAACCCTCCTGCCTCAGCTTCCAGAGTAGCTGGGATTACAGGAGTGCACTACTCTATAGTCTCTGCTTTTTCTTCTCCTTTTTTCCTTTTGTGTTTTGTTTGTGTGTTTGTTTGTTTTAAAACAGGGTCTTGCTTTGTAGTCCAGGCTGACCTTGAACTCTGAAGGATCCTCCTGCCTCAGCCTCCAGAGTGCTGGGATTACAGGCATGCACCCTCCCTTTTCATCTCTTTCCACAGCACAGTCACCTGCAAAGAACAGAAATTCCCAGCCTCTCTGGGGATCCCAGCTCTTTGGCTCTGAACCTCTGAGGCTCTGCAGGAGGCACAACCTGGCGGTTAACTATGTGGTGTCTCAGAACACAGTGGCTACAAACCGTGAGATTTTCCAGTGTGAGACTGACTTTCCTGGGTTCCAGCTTGCTGGCAGCAGATTGTAGGTTTCTTGCAACCTCAGTTTCCTCAGTAGCTAAACAGTATTCATCTTACAGAGCTACAGGAAGGAGGAAGCAGTGCAGAGCAGCTTGTCCACACAGTGCCTGGCACGGGCCCATGCGATTCAGCCCAGGCCTCCCCTCTGGCCTCTCCCAACCTCACCCCTCACTCACAGGGCTCAGGCATGCAGTGCCAGCTAAACCCCACCTCCACTTTTTATTTTATTTTAAAAAACCTTATGTCACTAAGTTGGTTAGCTTTCAATTTGCCATCTTCCTGACTTAGCCTTCCCATATTTGGGAATAATAAACCCCTTTCTCTGTACCTGAATACAACATCCATTTGTACATACTTGGGGTTGGTTGGGGATCGATCAATTCCCGACGATGGTCAAGTCCCTTACATACAAGCTAGGCATAGCTTACATACATGCATACAAGCTAGGCACATCTTTTCACATACTTTATTTCTAGATTAGCTATAATACCTGATATGGTGTACATTCTATGTAATTAGTTGTTACAATGTATTATTTAATAGAATGACATTAAAAATATCTGCGAGTGTTTGGCAGAGACACAATTTTCCCCCAAAATAGTTTATATATATATATATATATATATTTTTTTTTTTTTTTTTTTTTTGAGAAGGGTCTCCCTTTGTACTCACAATGCAGCTCAGGCTGGCCTCAAACTCAGCTATCCTCTTGCCTCTGCCTCCTGAGTGTTGGGATTACAGGCATGTGCCACCACGCCCAATCCGGCGCTCCCCAAATAATTTTTTTTTAAGGTTTTTTGAGACAGGGTCTCACTTTGTGGTTCAGGCTGGCCCTGAGCTCAGACTTAAATCACATCAGCAATCCTCCTGCCTCTGCCTCCCGAGTGCTGGGATGACAGGCGTGAGCCACCACACCTGGCACTGTGGTCTGTGGTACAGGTTACTGCTGGGCGTGAGTCTCCACACCCAGTATAGGTATGTGATCACCGGGGATCGAACCCGGGTCCTTGCGCTTGCATGACAGGCGCCGGAACCATTGAGCTAAATCCCCGGCCCTCCCAAATAATTTTGACCCATGATTGATCAAATCCTTGGTGCTAATTTCAGGCAATGGGGGGGGGTGACCGTTTTTGTTATAAATTCTGCTTTTCCAGAGCACACTGACCGATACAATACCACGTATTGCAAGACTGGCCGACATTGTGCTCCTCTATGGGCTGTAATCTCTAGGACAAGGCTGTTCTGCTTTGTTGTCTGCTGTGTCTGTCCCCTGGAGGGGTGACCTGGGTCCTTGAAGCATATCCAGTACTAGGGATCCAACTCAGAACCTTGCACTTGCAGGCAGGTAAGGCGCCCCGCTAAACTAAATCTCTGCCCAAGGGCACTAACTCTTATTGCACTCCATTCCTCTCAGGATTGATGCAACAGATTTGGTATGGCAAATCCCCAGAACAGCCCCTTACAAATTTCCAGACCCCTCTCATCTCTGGACCACTCGCCCCTACCTAGGCAATGACGTCTATTTTCATCCACCAGACCCAAAGGAAGCTTACAGTCAACGACTGATTTGCATACTCTCGTGCTATTGGTCGGAAGGGAGCACGGCACCCAATGGCTTGCAGCGGTGTTTACAGAGCCGAGGCTCCTAGCTGCGGGTGATGTAATGGAATCCTGGCCGTCGCGGCGGGCTCCCTCCGGACGGCCCAGTGACGTAGCGGCTTCCCCGGCCGCACCCGGCGTGGCAAGGCCTGGCGCGGGGCAGCAGCCGCCCCCGGAGCGCGGCGTGGGGCACGGCCAGCCGAGGCGCAGCGAGCCCGGCCCTGTTCTTTCCGGCTCGGCCTTGGTCACGGGCCCCTCGGGGAGGGCCCCCGGGCCTGATCCGCTGGCAGGCGACGTGGAGGAAAATCTGGAAACAGACACCAGAGAATGACCGAACTCCTACACCCCTGGGAGTAGGTTACGCAGTTCTGTAATGTCTGCATTTGTTTACAAGCATGTTTGATTTTGTAATTTTAAAAAAGTACACAAGACTTTTATTTGTTTTTAATTAAGGGCTCTAGCTGGCTTGGATTTAAGGAAAAATCTCACATCCATTCCAATTCCGTATTTCCGGTCTAGTGACTTTGGCCGCTTTCTCAGGCTGGCCCTGATGACTTCCAAGGGCAAGCAGGGACAGAAAATGGGGAGGCTCTTTGAAAAGCACCGTCTCAGGCCCTCATCCTCAGGAAATACAGACCTAATCATCTTGGAGGTACTCTGGATGCCTCCCTCCCCGGGACATCCCCAAGAACAGCCTGCCTTGTGCCCCATGTTTTTGCCCCTGGGATTGCCCTTTAACTTGAGAGGTGGGGGGACCCCAGCGTGGTGTTTCTTGATGGGCAAGATGAGGAAGAGAACCCGGAAGGGAATCCCCTCCATAACCCCTTGAGCATTCTGGACCAGGGGAGCCCCTTGTGGGCCCAGATAGTCTTGGGAACCCCCTTGACATCCTTGCCAGGCTCCACAGTGGGTTGGGGTGGGGGGTAGAATGGCTGTGTCTCCCTCAGAGGGTGCAGCTGAACGCAAACTCTGACCGGAGCTTCAGAGGCATGTGCAGAAGGCAACCAAGAGTCGGCTGGACTTCGGGAGTCCTGGGGCTCCCCATAGCTTATTGCTTCTGCCCCTCAGAATTCCAGCCTTGCCAGTCCCATGCCTGTGAGCTCACACTTCTCTCTACCCACCCTGCCTTATCTCTTTCTCCTTGCACAGTGTCCCACTTTCTCTTTTCTGTTTTATTTCATTTTTTGAGAGAGTCTCACTATGTTGTCCAGATTGGTCTTGAACTCACTATATAACCCAGACTGTCCTCGAATTGGCAGCAGACCTCTGGCCTGAGCCTCCCCAGAGCTAGGATTACGACGCATGGCTATTCTACCACAAATTCTCTACCAAAAATTCTCTTCCTCCAGTGTGGCTCTGAGACTCACCCTCTAGATTCTACCCAGGGCCAGTGGAAGCCTCTTGGCATTTGCTTCTTGGATCATATGGCCATGTTTTCATAACTTTCTGTGTCCTCCAGCCCCATCACACTAGGAACCTCTGTGTGCTGCAGGACCTTCATTTTTAGGAATTTCCCTGAATGCAGTGCGGGCAGCACTGGGCACGGGCTTGTTCTTGGCTCCTAGACCACAAGCCATGTGAGTAGTTCACCTTCTATCTCCTCAGGCTCCCTAGCTGCAGTAGGAGCCGTGCAGCAGGTCCTGAGATTTGTGTAGAAAGAGGATGGCCGGTATGAGGGGACACGGCAGGGAGTAGGAAGAGCACTGGACTGGGTGGCAGAGACAGGCTATGTTCCTGGCTTGCCCACTGAGTGGAGACAACAGCAGGGCTGCGATTTGCTAGACACCCACAGCGACATTTAGAGGTGACACTCCCTCTACCTGTGCAGCCCCCAAATCAACAGCAGCTGGGCAAGTCTGTGGTAGACACATAGCAAGGACACGTCCAAGATGAGGTCCACAGGCCAGGCTTTTCCTTAAGTCCTCCTGTGCGGAAACCACCCATTGAACTATATGTCAGACATTTTGCTGCATGCTTTATGTCTTCCATCAAAGATCAGTCTTGGGCCAGGGATTTAGCTCAGTGGTTCCAGTGCCTGTCTTGCAAGCTCAAGGACCCAGATTCCATCCTGGGTAACCACATACAACAATACCAGGCTTGGTGATCACGCCTTACCAGCACAGCTGGGCATGGTGGCTTACACCTGTAATCCCAACCCTCCGGAGGCGGAGGCAGGATTGCTGTGAGTTCCAGGCTGAGCTCAGGACCAGCCTGAACTACAAAGTGAGACCCTGTCTCAAAAAAAAAAAGATGCAGTCTTCAGGGCAACCCTAACATGTTTCAAAGGAGGAAACTGAAGCCAAGAAAGGACAAATGACTTCTTGGAGGTCACGCAGCTAAAAAGAGCTGGAAACCTGTGGACTGCAGTTATCAGCGTCAGGCTCTTAGGAAGAGCAAGGAGAACTAAGTCTGAGTGCTTACAGTGTACCAGGCCCACCCCAGCTGCTCTGGGCTTCTGGTACTCACTGTCCACCCCAAGCCTTTTGGCCAATGCTCTCTTGCCATCTTCTTTTAGCTGTAGGAGTTACACAAGCACAAGCGTTCGTGCTTAGCCCTGGGCATTTTAATACACTTTATTTTATTATAAATAGGGGGATATATAATCAAAGCAAGTTGTGCTCAGAGTATTTATGGAAAAGAGAGACCTCTGCGGGCTGGAAGCCTTCATGGAAAAACTGGTAACGGAGCCTTTTTTTTTTTTCTTTCCCTTCCTGTCTAACTAAATGTATTTCTCCTACACAGGCAAATATTTTAAAATGTATTTGCAAAAGTTAGACTTCTGGAAAAAGAAGAAGAGGTGGTAGGACAGCTGTTCCTTTGGAAACCCTATTAAAAAGAGCTGCTGCGCTAGAAGGAAGATCGGGTGACAAAATGCCAGTCCTGTGGTGACAAAATGCCAGTCCTGTGTCCCAAGACACCTCATCAATGCGGAAGCCTCAGTTTCTTTATTTATCATTGACTAAAAATTTTTGAATCTGGGGTATGTACAGATTCAGGTGATTTTGAGACAAACATGAGATTTGGGGATTATTACCAACATGAAGAGAAAGAGACTGAGCTACCCTGGAAGACTAGGACAAGGCCCCAAAAGGGTCCTGGGAGGGAAGGACAGAGTGGAGATAGAACATGGGCCCGGGACTGAGGGATGGAGGTGGGGGGTCTCTTCTGGGGTCTCCAAAGGTAGAAGAGATTCTTGGCGGAGGGGCCTGGTGACTGACAGCAGGCGGGGCACAGGGCGGAGCCCTCCTAGTGATGCTCCCCAGTGGCCACACCTGTCTGGTGGGAGAGACGCAGAGCTGTCATCTCCAGCCCCTCTGTCCTCCCCACTGCTGCCCAAGTTCCACACAAGATGGTTCTCCCTGGGCCCTGAGGTTCCAGTCAGGAGGGCAAGAAAGCTCCCAGGAAGGGTCTTCCCTGTAGGCCTGGGTTCAGAGGATCCGGTTAGAGGGGTGGGCCTCCCAGGCGTGCTGAGTTCTTTCTGGATGAGACACCCCGATGGGCTGGGGTAGTCAGACCCCCAAGGGAAGAACAAAGGGAAGTGAGTGCTTACTGTGTGTGAGGCCGCCCCGCAGCTGCTCAGCCTGCCAATAACCACAAGTGGGTGAGATTACTATTCTTGGCTCGGAGTGCTTGGGTGCTTGAGCGAGGTCACGAAGGAGTATGGGAGCAGCCACAGCAATCAATCTATCATCTGGCCATTGCCCGTGTCGCCCCTGCCTCTGAACACTCTTCTTCCGGATAAAGACCTCCCAGATGTCCAGGATGTCCTTTTTCTCTAACGCTTGCCTTCTCAAGTGGAAGCCGGGCATCCCATACCCTCTTGGGGTGACGCACAGGCCCACGGACTCGTGACACTCGGCGTGCCCGCGGGCTCAGGGTGAGGGCCTAGCTCCCTCAAGAAGCCTACTTGCTGTGTGACTTCGGGTCGCGCCTAGCCTCTCTGGGGCTCACTTTTTCCACCTCTGGCTCGGGGAAGCCCCGGGTAGGTTTATCTGTGAGTTTACCGCCGCCGGCGCGTTTGAAAGGCTTCCGCACCCTTACCTGAAAGCAGCTCCCCCACCCGGCCCGGCGAGGCCGGTTATGTAACCCGGCGGGCGACTGGGGTGCGCTGCGGGAGGTGCGCGGGGCGGGGCGCCCGCGGCTATTCCGGGCCGCGCTATTTTTAGCCCCATTGATGAGGCTGAGTCCCCGCCGCCGCCGGGATTCCGGAGACGTCAATGGGCGAGCGTCATGGTCCCGCCCGCCCGCCGGGGGAGGCGCGCCGGGGCTGGGCTGCGAGCGGGCGGCCGCGGGCTGCGGGGGCGGGGGGCGCAGCCGGAACCGCGGGCGGGGGGCTTCCCGGCTGGGGGCGCCGGCTGCGGCTGCGCGGCTGCAGGAGCGCGAGGCTGCGGCGGTGGGGACAGCGGGGCGCGCGCGCCGTCCGCGACCCCGGCCCGTCATGGGCGCCTCCGCGGCCAGGAGCGGCTCGGCGCGGGCGGGGGCGCGACCTCGGAAAGCGGGGGTGAGACGCGAGCCGAGTGCGCCCAGCCAGGTGAGGGGCCCCGGAAGGGTCCTGCGGGAGGCCGGGAGCCGGGACCTCCTCCGCCGATGCTCCGGGCCTGGCTTGCAGCCACGCTGGGAGCGCTGCTTGGAAACTGGGGAGCCGGGCGGGGGCAGAGGGACTGGGTTCCCCGCGGGACCTGCTGGCTCCGAGTCCGCCCCATGTGCGACGGCCAACGCGTTCTTTCCCCAGCCCGCCAAAGGTGGGGTTTGGCCCGTGAGGGGCACTGGAAGTGGCCAGGCCAGAGAAATTCCTTCCACTTCCCCGCCGGCTGCGGGGAACGAGTTCCAGGACGCTAGAGCCCGGCTGCCAGCAGAAGCAGCCCGGGGGAACCGGCCTCCCACTGCAGCCCTTCGTGGAACTGAGGGGAGCGTCGGAGCCTGGAGGGACCTCGTGGAATGGGCCGCGCCGCCGGGGATCCGGCTCAGCCGGCCTCAACCAGGCGGGTTTTTCTGCCTGGGTTCTTTCCTCTTAACAGTGGCCCAGTACTTAAGAAGGTTGAGAGCTTCTTGACCTGGACGCATTTTCCTTGTTAAACAAGATGACCCGGTGACAGAAAAGATCCTATAGAGGTGGTTTACAGAACTTTTAATCTAGGTTTTGAGGCAAATATCACAGACACGCGGGGAAAACACAGGCCGTGTTGCGGTGTGTAGGTTCCCAACAGATAAATCCGAGGCTGCCACTGCATGCCGGGTCTGCTCTCTGCCGGGACTGGGGTCTAGAGGCCCCATGGTTGACCCCTAGACCTACCAAGTGAATGTTTAGTTTGCAACTTGGACGAAGACTTGGAAAGAAAGCCAGCTGCCTCTGTAATGATCCGGAGCGGAGAGAAATGACACAAATGCAATAAAATCGAAAACAAGATTCTGGGTCATGATGCTTGGGGCAGAAGGATGGGCCAACACCAGCAAGATGAATGTGACTAATAGAAATGCTGATCCTGCTCAGGAGGTAAGAAAGCTTGGTATCCCTGGCCTGGTGCCTCGCTCCGGTGCCCACCAACCAGGGCCCCAGCTCTCCACCTGCTCCGGGGGAGTGCTGATGGACAGTCCGAAGCGGAGGTCCTTTCCTACCACACCACTACACCGGTCTAGAGGAGGAAGTTGGGAGCAGGCCTAGGCCCGGGAACCCTGGGTTCTACTCTCAGTTTGCCCATTCCTGGCTCTGTGACTTTTGGCAAGTATTTTTTACATTTCTGGACCTTACTTAGTCCTTTTTTTTTTTTTTGGTGAAATGTGCATCATAATTCCTTTCTCATAGCATCATAGGGCTAAAATTTGAGCAGATGCATGTGAATGCTTAAGAATGTTGTCTTCCACACGCTGTTCAACTAACAACTGCTGTTGCTATTGTTAATAAGAGTACTCTATACCTATTCCTGAGTAGGAATATTGGCCTGTGCAGTGCTTGTGCCCATGAAGCCACCAGAACTACAGAAAGGGTCACCTGTGTCTTCTTGCAAGGGGAGAATAAAGACAATAAGGACTAGAAAGAAGTTTCTGGTGGGTCCATGCAGGGGATGACCTAAAATTTGGGGGAGGGAGGGTTTGAAGTCAAGTTTGTGACTTAACATAAGGAAGGACTGGGCTGTTTACCGCCCAAATGAAAGGGACAGCTCCTTAGCTGGATTGCCTCCCACCTAGCTCCTCCTTCCAGCGCAGCCCTGAGGCTGGTTCTTGGGCCTCTTTCTATTCCACCAACCGCAGCACCTCTGGTGCAGAGCAGTTTAGAGGCAGAGGCTGCAGTGTTGGACAGCGTCCCTGTAGTGCAGCGGGGTAGGTGAGGATACACAGCAGAGCAAATGAACAGCAGTCCGACGGGAGAATGAAAACAGGTCCAAGTGGGTCGTGGGGTGGAGGCTCTGGGAGGAGTGGAGGGGGCGTGGACACCTACTGACTGGGGGAGGAGGCCCCCTCACCCCCAGCTAGACCAGACTTTCCAGGCAGAAACAACAGCCGTTGCCAAGGCTGTGAGTGGAGAGGAAGGCTGGTACCCTGGAATACACGAAGGGAGAGAAAGTGAGCAGGCCAAGCGGAAGCTGGATGCTATACTAAGGGTAGGTCTGATGCCACTTCCTTCTTGAGCCGGCTTGGCCCTGCTTTGCCCTCTGCAGTGCTGACAGTAACTGACGCTTGGTTCTCTCCCCCAGCGGATCCTCCCGGGGGTCCTGAGACGTTGCTCATTCTCCGTTTACGGCATTCCCACTTCACACCAGCTTCTCATAAAGGCCTGTGCCTTGGCTGCAGACCAAAGTTTTGTTTTGCTGCCTTGCCGGAGGCTGAGCTTAGAGCCTCCATACTGAACTACAGCCTCAGCTCTTTTGGTGTTACTTTGAGACAGATTCTCACTAAGTTGTAGGCTGGGTGCAAACTTGCAAGCCTCCTTGCCCAGCCTCACAAATTGTTGATGTTACAGGTGTGTGTCACCACACCTGTCTGAGAACTTTGACCCAGGACAGGAAATGGGATCAGATACCTGTTCTACTATGTGACTTGCCTCATTCCAGCCGAATTTCAGGCTGTTGTTCCTGTCCTCAGACACAAGTGGAGAAGACCTGCGCGCTCAGGTGGGCCTGGGGGTGATAGGTAGTGTTGGGCCGTCCTAACCTTCCTCCCCAGGGAGGTTAGACTTCAAACATCCTACAGACCCATATCTGAGAGAGAGGAGGATGACACCATTCTGGGAAGCAAATAGTGCATGGGTGGGCCTGGGATGTAGCTCAGCGCCTGCTTGGCAGGAGGAAGGTCCTGAGTTTGATTCCCCAGTATGGGGCGGGGGAGGGGGATAATGCACAGGCCAGGTCAGGTTTGAATCCTTGGTTTGCCCTCCTTGGGCCTGGAAATACTCCAGCTGTTCCGGTCTGACCTCCTTTCTCTCCTGACCTGTGCCCTTCCCTTCCTGTTCCTGTTGTACCCACAGGCACGAGAGAGGTGTTGCAGCCCTGCAAGAGAAGATGTGGGTGGCACATAGTAGCGGCACTTCCCTTAGCCCGTGACCCTGGGGTAGGGATCAGGAGCAAGAGGAAGCCAGTGACCCACCCTTCCTCCTGCTCGCGTCTCCCACCACAGACAGATCCACTTCTCTTTTCTCAGACCTCATATGGGTCTTGCGGGCAGTCCAGGAGTCGTGCCTTGGCTGGTCCTGCCCTCGCTCTGGACCCAGCTGAGAGAGGAGAGCACTGAACCAGGGTGAACTAAGGGGAGGGGAGGTGTAGGACCAGGGTGCCCCGGTTGATGGGGCTGTGGCATCAGCTAAGTTTGGGGAGAGCTGAAGAAGCTGGGAATGGGGGACACAGCTGACTTCTGCGGAGGCCAGAAGCAGAGGCCAGGAGCCCCGAAGTGATCTGGAATAGAAACTAGTATCTGGGGTTAGCTCATTTAATTTTTCCTAATAATGACTTACAGCACATGTATTTATGCAGCAGTGTTCCAAATCCTTTACAGTATTAACTGACTTGAAACCTGATGCAACTCTATGACTTTTTTATTTTTTTTAAGTCGGTCTCAGTGTAGTTCCTGTTGGCCATGAATTCACCAAATAGCCCAGGCTGGCCTTGAACTTTGTGCCACCGAGTCTTACAGGTGTGTGCCATCTCGTCCTGGCAACTGTTAATTTTAGATATCCTGATTACAAAGTTTGTTTTTTTTTAAAGAGAAAGTTTCTATGTAGCCCAGTGTGGCCTTGTGTCTCAGCGATCCTCCTACCATAACCTGAATGCTGGGATTACAGGCGGGAGCCAGATTGTCATTTTTACAGATAAGGAATGAGAGTCAAATAGAGATTATATCATTTGCCTAAGGAAATAAGTGATAGAACCTGTGTTTGAACCCAGATACTCCGGGACCCAGTAACCATGCACTTAATCACTCTAAATCAGTCCTTCCTGTTTGAGGACTGGAGTTCCTGAGAGCGCCATTCCTTGGATGAGGAGGCTCAGCTGCCTCACGTGAGACATGGAGCCCTTGCCTTCTGGGGGCTCTCAGGCTTTGGAGATCGAGCTGGCTTCCCTAGGGAAGAGGACAGTTCTGCCTTGCCCTCAGAGCAGCTGCATTCTCTGCCTGCCACGTGCCCTTTTATACACACTGACGACCTGGGGCTGAGCTGCCGGGTGCTCTGAGATGCTATCTGGCCACACCTCACACTGCCCTGACTGGCCATCTGGAGCACTGGCCCCAGACTAAAGCTCAGCCAGGGAGGTCCCGGGCAACTCCTTCCTCATGGCCTATGTCCTGCGCCCTCTCCGCTCTCACTCTTGTGTCTACTACTGTGCTGTCTCTTGAGGGAGGCCTTGCTGGCTGCCCCCTCTGCTCACACTGACTCTCCCCTGGTAGGTCTCCACCCTGGACAGAGGCCCGCCCTGGTGTCCTGGCTCCTGCCAGGTCCCCAAAGGCCAAGGTTGTTAGTCCATCCAGAGTGGTAAGTGCCCGCTGTCGTCCTGTGCACCTCTGGGACCCGAGAGCAGGTGGTGTGTGTGTGAGGGGCAGAGGTGGGCGTGCCTGAAGTGGATGTGGTTTTGGGGTTGGAGGGGGAAGCCTCAGTAGAGGCAGCCAGCGAGGCACTGCTCTGCCAGGGGGTATTGATTTCTTCAGAGGTGAGAGTAATGTAGGGGTGGAAATGGGAAAGCCTTATTTTCTTAGCAGCATAGGCTGGAGGCTCTGGGCCCAGGTGACATGGGCAGGTGAGGGAGGCAAAGGGAAGACAGCTGCTTCAACGGTAGGGCCTGATTCCAGGAAGCTGTGACTATGGCTGGGGGCCGTAGACATTGTGGGAGGCTGTTTGCAGGGAACAGAGATTATCTCCGGGGGGTGCATGAAGGCAGTGCCCGGGCTACACCCCCCTCCTCGAAGGAGTGGGGAGCACCCCTCCTCACTCCAGCAGGTCTGTAGGTCCCGTGGTATCTGTGGTGTGAGGAGGTGGCTTCTGCAAGTGGGAACGCAGGGACAGAACCTCCACAGTTTATCTAGCATCTCGGGCATGGCTGTAGGGAACTTTCATCATGTGGTTCCTTCACTGCCTTACAGATGAGAAAAGTAGAGGGTGAGATATGATTCCCCAAGGTCCTGCAGTGAGGTTGTGCATTCAGGCCTAGGATCCAGATCTGCTGGATTCCTGGCAAGTCCAGGGCCTGTCTGATGACGGAGGACACATCTTCCTTGTCTCGAGTGTACTTTCAGAGAAGGCACAAGCTGCTGTGTGGGTGAATGGGATTTCCAAAAGACTTTTCCCTGGGCCCTGAGATACTGGGGTTAAGGGCTGCCAGGCCCGAGAGAGCTACAGCTTGGCCTGGCATTCTGGACAGGGTCCCCGAGATTCCTTCCTTCCCGGAACAGAGGCCCATCTTTGAACAGCAGCCCCTCAGGCTTAGGCGATCCCAGATGGCTCAGGAACTGAGTTTCTTCCGCACTCCTACCCCTAAACCCCAGCACATCAGCTCACGCAGAACTGGTGCTCAGGGTGCAGAGTCCCCGGGGGTGGCCGGGACGGCAAGGAGGGTGTCCAATCTGAGCCTGGCTGAGATGAGGAGGAGCCTTGGGAAGCGCAGCCTCCGGTGCTGGGAGCCAGGCTGCCTGTGCACCTGGCTTCCTGAGGGCATCAGGCTCCCTGCCACCAACCTTGTGCCGGGGACAGGGAGAGGGATTACTGTAAGTGGAAGGGGTGGGTGTTCCTGGTCAGCTGGAGGTCTGGACTTGGGAAGCACGTGAGTCAGGGTGACAGCTGTGGTCAGGTGTCCCCCTCCACTCAGCCCCCACCGCGAGCCACAGCCCAGGCCCAGATTCCCAACCACTCAGCTTCCATTCTGGGCGCACAGCAGTGCTGGTGGGCCCAATTCCTGGTATTTACCCTGTTGTCTGGGTGATGGTGGTAGTTCGGTGGAATTCCCATGCTGAGTATACTGCCAAGGCCACCCCAAGGGGCTGCCAACCAGGGCCCTGTGAGCGCTAGAGCTCTTGGTCTTGTGACGTGGGCACCTGTCTGCCAGGCCTGGGCATGGGCCCAGGGTCACGCTCACTCCGGGGCTCCCATCAGCTGACTATTTTTGGGCTCTTGCTGACCTGGGCCAAAGTCAGGCCCCAGCCAGGAGGGCCCTGCGGCAGCTCCCCGTCCCCAGGGGCCAGCTCTGGTTTCTGCTATATAAGCAGAGGAGGACACACTGGCCTGGAGACAGTTCCACAGCCTGAGTCCGCTCAGCGGGTACACGGCCCCAGCCTGGGAGGACAGGCTGACCAAGACCTAGGAGTCGTGTCTCTCCCCGCAGGGCTCCCTAAGGCTGTGGGCCAACGTCCTGCAGACCTGGATTCTGCCTTCGTTGTCCAGGATCTCTGAGGGTCAAAGCAGACCGTGAGGAAGAAAGCTGGTAAGTGGTGGGAATGAGGCCACTGAGGCACAGGAACTGGGGTGTTTTGATTTCTCTTTCATTGTGACTGTCTTGCCAAACCCTTTGGCCTTGAGGAGAGCAGGAAACAGGCAAGGATGGCCAGTATTCCTGAGGAGTCAGAGGGCGGCATGGCCTTATTGGGTGGCAAGCACTGGATTTGGGAACACGCTGGGGTTGAGAACCCCGAGATGTAGGAATAAGTGACGTGGGCTGTCTCCTTCCTCAGAGGCTGCCCTCGGGGTCTCTGTCCTCTCCCTTCCACCTGATCTGAATAAGGGACTGGTTGCTCAGGTGGGAGGGACATTGACATCGAGTGAGATTGGCGGCCATCAAAGTCCCTGAGGGTTGGTCTCAGTAGGGTTCGAGCCCCTCAGCTGGGTGGGACCGGGTGCGGGGCTAGGTTTTGCTGATTCTCAGCCACTTGCCTGCTCTCCTTGTCTGTCCGGCTTCCCAGCTGCTTCTGGTGCCTGAGAAGCAGGGCTGGAGCACAGCCTGGCAAGTCCCTGAAGCAGCTTGCCACAAACACGCTCCCTGGGACCCGGGCCAGGGGCTTTGGCCTGGCACAGAATTCACAGCAGCTCGTTTCGTGGGAGGCTGTTGTGTTCTTCTCAGCACCCCCCCAAAAAAAATTTTTTTTCCCTTACTAAACGTGAGTCTCTAAATGAATCCAGAGCCTGTGACTAAAAATATGTTAACAATAGGAAAGTACATCAGTCTTTCCGGCTGGGACTCGTTATCAGAAGATTTTTATTTTGGAATTTGAAATTTTGCCCGTGGAGGCTGGGTGGAGCCCTTGGGGAGGAGGAGGGGGAATCTGGTGGGAGACACTTCGAGTGCAGGGAGAACCTAGCCAGGAGCCCAAAGACTGTGAGGGCACAGAGGGAGGGGTGAGGGGTACAAATGGGGTGGGGGCAACTTTCTCGGGGGAACTCTGATCTTACCTGTGCTTTCTGGTCTCCAGCTGTTCTTCCTAAAGTCTGTTCTTACTCTTTTGTGCTGTGTGGCTTCGAAGGATGTGCGGTAGAGAAGTCAATAGACTGAAGATGACCTCTGTGGCCATGACCTTAGCTGGCCGTGACCTGTGGTCTCTGACCTTAACTAACCAGCTTTTCCCAGGATATTGATTGAGCTCCTGCTGCATAGCAAACTCAGAATTTTCTCTGTGAGATGGAGCTATGTCTCTGGACATACTTATTTCCTCTCACTCAGTCAAGTGGGGATAGTTCTGAGTGGGAGATCTATTGGTCTTCCAGTCCAAGAAGCCTGGTTTGTCATCCCCACGCCCTGATTCTGTGCAGATTCCTGAGGTCAGGCTCTAGTCCATGCTCCATTTCCACTCTGAGGAAATGGTTTCAAGGCGAGGGTCCAGCTGTAAGTCACAATCAGGCCCTGGTGCAAGATGTCTCTGGTAGCTCTTCTGTCCTTTGCCCCTGCTGAGATCTGGGCATGGGTGTGGAAGCGGCTAACCTGCCTGTATCTTTGGGTGCTTCTTTGGGGGGACCATGTTGGTCAGTGATAGGTTGGAGGGAAGGCTAGGTAGTGAGAGGAAAGCCTGGGCCTGACCCTTCTCAGTCGGTCCCCGCGGCTGTCCATGGGAAGCCCCTGGGTGGCAGGCAGCTCTTCCTAGCCCATGGCGCATTCCCCCTGCCCACTGCCAGGACAGGAAGAGGAAGTGGCTGGGTCAGGGCTGGCAGTGAGCCCAGGGGCTGAGGAGGGGAAGCTCCTGGGGGCCTCTTCGCAGTAGGAGGAGGCAAAGCTCACTCCTTCTGCCCACCACACGGGAAGAGAGTAGAGGCCCATGGGTGGAGATGGTCTTGGTGAAAGTAGGGCAAGTTCTTGCTCTCTGCTCTGGAGGGGCGGGGCCCAGCCTGAGGGGTGGCAGGCAGCGTGGGAAAGGAGACATGCAATTCTACTTCCTCCATTCCGTATTTACCAAACATCGTGCCCACTCTTTTGTCTGGAGAGCTGTTGAACACTGGCTACCGTTTGGGGGCCTGCCTTGTCTACTTACTGTTTAGATAGTGGAGCAAAGGTTCCTCCTCCCAAGGTGGAGACACAGTGCTCTTACCTTTGTGGTGTTGCTCACACATTGGATGGAGCTCGAAAATCCCTGGGCCCCAAGTATGTGTTGACAGACAGCATGTAGGTCCTTTTCTGATTTCAGATCAGAATTCTAGTTGTTCTCTGAGTATCTGTTGATAGAACAAATGGGTAATGAGAAACAGCCCTTTGATTTCAGAAGCATGCACTGGAATCAATTTGTACTCAGCAAATTCCAGCTGCATCTGCTTAAGTAAATATGTCTTACCACACGAGGTGGCACACTCCTGTAATGCCAGTATACTGCAGGAGACTGAGGTAGGAAGATTGCAAGTTGGGGCCCAACCTGGGCAGCTTGGCAGCTTATCAAGCCCCTACTTCAAAAAAAAAGAGATTTATCAGGCCAGGGAATAGGTCAGTGGTTCCAGCGCCTGTCTTGCAAGGGCCCGAGTAACCACATACAACAATACTGGGCATGGAGACGCATGCCCACCAGCAGTCAGTACCTCCTACCATGGTGCCAGGTATCCTGGCTCACGCCTGTCATCCCAGCACTTGGGAGGCAGAGGCAGGAGGATTGTTGTGAGTTTGAGGCTGGGCTCAGGGCCAGCCTGAACTACAAAGTGAGACCCTGTCTCAAAAAAAAAAAAAGGAAAGAAAGATGGTGTAGGCATGGGGCTGGGAGCTGGGATGTAGCTTAGTGTGAAGGCCTTGGATTCGGGCTCCAATGCCACACAAAAATGAGTGAATGAATGAATGTCTCTCTTAACCTAGTTGTGACTTTTTTAAACTAAACTTGTTTGGGAGGGCGTATAACATAAAGTATGTATATCGTAAGTATAAAATCTTAGGAGTATAGTTTGCGGACTTTTCCAGAGTGAACATACTCCATGTCTCATTTTCCAGAGTAGGAAGAACTCTCCAGTCCCATCACGAACCACCTGGAGGTATCTGGTGCAGGTCATATGTGTGTATGGTTTTGTGCACTTAGAGGCATCAAGGCTCTTGAAACTCAAAGCCACAGCCTCTGAGTCAAGACAGTGTGGTCAGCATGAACCTGGGAGTTAGAGAACCTGACTGGAATCTGTCCCTAAGCCTCTGTTTCCTCACTTATAAACTGCAAGTTCTAATTCCAAACCTGGAAGAGTCCTGAGTGGGGGAATCCCTGTGATAGGCCCTGGGTCAAAGTCCTTTGATTGGTACTTAACCTGCTCTACGCTACCCTACAATGAAAACACACTTACTATTAAGAGTTGTGATGATGGGGGTAGGGCAGCATATGAGCCAAAGTCTTAGAAGATGAGCAGGATTCAGTTAGAGGGAAGAGGAGGAATGTGTGCCCCTGGGTGACAAAGCATGTTCCAAAGTGGGTGATAAGAGCAGTTAGCTCCAGAGCCTGATCTGGGGCCCTGGGGGATGAGGCAGAATGGGAGGCTGTGCCATGGTGCAGGACTTGACTGGGGTGGGGCTGGTTTTTGTCTCTGACTCAACCGTTCTTCTTGTCCTGCCTGTGTTAGTTCTCCCTTCTCTCATCACTGAGCTGTTCATTCCAGTTTTGTCCTTGCAGGCTGGATCCGAAGGTCCATCAGTGGTCTCTTTTTCAGCCAGGACCAGCTGTCTCTCTAGGCCTCCCAGAGTTCCCATCAATTAGCCCTTTCCTTGGAGTTCTGCTTGGCTGGACTCCACTACCCCACCCATCACAGAGCTCCGGGCCACCCTTCCTGGGGGCCTCTGATGAGCTGGAATAAAACCTGGGATCTCAAGCCCCTTTTTCCTTTTTCTCCATAAGCTAGAGGTTCTACACTAGCCTTGCATGGGTGGCCCCGGCTGTGTGCCCTTTTTCTCCTTAGTTACAGTAGTTGCTTTTACAGTGTGGTGTATTCAGGGCCTACTGTCCCTGCCTCCCAAAGCGTAGCCAGGTGGCAGCTGTAGTCCCTCACCCTCTGCTGCCTTCAGGGGAGCAGTTTGCAGCCTCCACAGCCTGTGCAGACTCAGAGAGATGCTCAGCCCTAAAGGCTGGGCTGAAACTGGGTTTCTGCACGAAGTGATCCACACGTGGTACACCTGTTTTGCTGCATGGCAGGAAGAACGCCATCTTGGCTGATTTTTCTGAGATATTAAAATTACTTTTATTTTCTGAGCAGGGGTCTGGGTGTGGGGAGATGGTAGGGAGCCAGGTGTGACACAGCCACGGTTGGTTTTGCCAGCACTTGCTTTGCCTCATGCTCTGGTGTGAAGATGCCACTCTCTTAGATCCTAACTTTCAAATTCAGAGTACTTGAATTAGAATAATGGTTTCCAAATTCTTTTTTTAGTTTTTTTTTTTCTTTTTTAGACTGTCTGTCTTTGTAGTTCAGACTGGCCCTGAACTCACAGCAGTCCTCCTGCTTCTGTTTCTTGAGTGCTGGGATTACAAGCATGAACCACCACACCCAGCTCCAACATTTTTTAAACTGTGGAATCATTTCTCACAAAGACGCCACAGAAATCTAAGTGAAATCTTATGTAAAAGCCCCCCCAAAAGAAAGACAAAATATTGGCTGAGGTGGGATGAGGATTCTGCACAGGTCCAATTGGTACCCCCCATTCACCTTCAGGTGTCCCTGAAGATCTTTGGAAGATAATTTGTGAAATCTTGAGCACCCAGTGGACTTTGTGGGGAGTGCATGTTGAATGGAGGAGCTGCAGCAGGTTATGACCAGATCACTGGAAAATAGGTTTCATATGAAGTTTGCTCCTTTTGTGGTGAGCAGTGAGGCGTTAGGGAGAGGCTGGTTATGGTTCTGTCTCTGGTTGGGTATGGCAGTGCACGCCTGTAATCCCAGCACTAGAGAGGCTGAGCCAGGAGCATTGCCCCCAAGTTCAAGACCAATCTGGGCTACATAGTTCAATGTCATCCTGAACTACATAGCAAGAAGCTGTCTCAAACAAACAAACAAAGGGGCCAAAGATTTATTAGGTCAGTGATTCCGGCATCTGCCTAGAGAGCATAAGGTCCTGAGTTCAGTTCCCGGTAACCACATACAGTGCTGGGTGTGGTCACGGCTCACACACATGGGAGGCAGAGGCAAGAGGATTTCCTTGAGTTTAAGGCTAGCCCGGGCCACAAGGTGAGTTCAAGGTGGGCCTGAACTACAAAGCGAGACCGTCACACACACAGAAAAGATAAGTGCTTTGACATGTATCTATACCCCAGCTCCAAGAGTACCAGCTGTTGAACTCATGACCTTGAGCCTGAAAGGCAGGCAGCAGCACCACTGAGCTACACCCCAGGCAAGGGTGATTCGGTGGGTGTGGATCAGAAGGTCTATGTTGTGGGCTATGGCCTGCAGCAGGAAGCCAGGAGGTGTGGGGATTCAAGCGAGGTCCCAGAAGACTTCAGGAGAAGATTAACAGTACCTATGAGGCATGGAGCAGAGATGGGGTGTTGGGCAGGGAGTGCAGAGGTGACAAGCTCTACTTGGAATAATTTGAGGCCCTGGCAGGACTTTTGAGGGGCCAAAGGCAGGGCCTAAAGACGGGCTGGGCGATTTGTGATGGGAGGTCAGTAGGAGCGAGGAGCTGGCCATACTCAGGGTGGAGGGAAGTGCCATGAAGTTCCCAGATGAGGTCAGGGCAGGATCAGGGGGAGCACAAACTTGCTAGCATTGACTTGCCAGGAAATGAGTGGCAGTCCCAGTGGAGTGAGGCCTTGTCAGTGTTAGCCTTTACTCGCCTCTCTTCTCGTTGGTAAGAGCTCCTGAGGCCTGGGTGCATTGGGAGTGGAAGGCTGACAGCTGGACCAGGAAAGGCTCCAGGTGACTGCAGCCTGCTCTGTGCCCTGAAGCCGCCCTGGCAGGCCCTCCTCCGATCCACGGGGCAGGTGGTAATTGGTTAGAGCTGCTGTCTTCACCAGTGCTGGTGGGAGCGCAGGTGCTTCCTAATACTGGTCTAGGGCGGAGGAAATGACAGGAGGGTGTGAAGAGCCCCTGGAAATAGAGTGCGTGGACCTAGTTTCCACCCCAGTGTGCTGCCACCTTGCTTGCAGTGTGACCTTGAGCAAATGCCATTATTTCTCTGAGCCTGTTTATTTATAAAATGGGGAAGAGTTGGCATGAGTTTGAACAGATTTCTCAGGCTCCACCCTGTTCTGAAATTCGGTAATTTCCCAACGGGGGTGCATTCACCCTGTAAGGGACTGGGGAGGGAAGGGATGGTGAGAAACCAAGTACGGGGTGTGGAGCTGAGCGTAAGGGGTCAGGTTGGGCCTGGCAAACCCCTGCCTCAGGAAGGGACTTTGCAGGGGAGATGACTGGAGGGAATTAACAGGGCCCTGGTTGTGGTCTTGGCACCACCTCTCAAGACAGCCTTGCTAGGGAAGACCTGTCAGGCGTGGCCAGCCGCGCTTTGGGTTAAGGTGGAGATGCAAGCTCCCCAGAGTGTGCCTAGCATTGCCTGCCCCTGCTTTGGGCGCCCAGAAGCGGCAGAGGATGACACCCAAGGGCTGCAGGAAGGGCTGGGAGGGGGCAAAGGCGGGGCCTGTCGGGGGTAGCCGGAGGGTGAGGAGATCCTGGTCGGGGAAGCCCCGCGGCCATGGCTCTAGAGCGCCCTCTCCTCAGGCTTTGGCCTTCTCTGCCGGTTATTTTGGATCTGGGGACCTGACTGGGTCCTCAGTCCGGCGGAGAGAGCCTAGTAGGTCCAGGAGATGCTATTTTTAGCTGGCGCAGAGGGCGCGAGGAGACTATTTATAGATCAAACAATCCCCGCTCCATGCGTCAATGGAACCCCGCGTGCGTCACGCGCACAGACATTCCAGGCCCCCCCTTCTCGCTCCGCCCCCTCGGGCTCCCCGGCCCCGCGCCTCCCCCTGGCCACCTCCTGCCGGAACCGCACCGCCCCCCGCGCCCTTGTATGGCCAAAGCTAGCCCGGCCGCGTGCGTCAGTAGCGCCCCCGCCCCTCCTGTGCGTCACGGAGCGCTTAAGAGGTGGGACCTGCTCGCCCGGGGAGCCCCAGTAGCGGAGGCTGCGAAACTTGGGGAGTGCTCGAAAAGGACTTCGCAACGCACGCGGGACCAAGCTGTGATTTGGACCGCTGGTCCCGGGCAGGAGGAGCAGGAGCCTGCCGGGTAGGTGCCCGGGCTGGGTCGTGCATCTTTTCTGGGTGGTGCATGGAGATGGTGTATACGCGGGCAGGAAAGGTGTAGGGTCGGTTTGCAGGAGTGCGATGAGAGGGTAGCTGTGGTATTGAGGGCTAGTGGCTGGAGCAGGGTGAGGACGCACGTCGGAGTGGAGTGTGCTGGACGCGGTGGTGGGTGGGTGGTAGTGGTTGCAAGGTGGAAGCCGCAGGGGGTTGGGGTTGGCGCCGGGAGTGTGGACTTGTCCAGCAGGCAGCTGGCCTTAGTTCAATCTCCCAGGGTGCCCAAGTAGGCGCTGGCGGGGGCAGGGGGGGGGTGGATCAGTACAGTGGGGAGAAAGTACACGGCAGAGCTCCGATGCTGGTGGGATCTTACCGATTCCAGCTAGGTTCCATATCCAAAAGGATCTCAGGCTGTCAGCCTCTCACTCCATGCCCCAATGTATGCTTGTGTGTACGTGCGTGCGTGTGTGATTGTATTCGTATTCTGAGTACTTTAGAGGCAGTAGTTGAGTTTGCAGGGGTTTCTACTTTGAACTTTTTGCCTGAATTCTGTCAGGACATCTCGGGATTACTGAAGGAAGTGGCCAGGCTGGTGTAGGAACGGTGAGGAAGTTATGTGCTGTATGTTGGGATAGGTCCTCTTAGATTTGGGGTCAAGGTAGCTGGAAGCCCAAGGAGGATTGTTTTAGATGTGGCTGGGATTCAGGGAGGTAGAGGTGTGTGTGTGTGTGTGTGTGTGTGTGTGTGTGTGTGTACGCGCGCTCGTGCAGAGATGGACACATGGAAAACGCTTTTCCTTGGAAATCTGCTTGGAAGTTGCTGAATGCTTGCTACCTGAAGGGACTCCTTGCCTCCCATTCCAGCCTCACATGCTGATCGCCTCAATATCCCCGCCCCCAGTAATCCCAGTTGGATTTTTCAGGTAGAGTGCAGTCTGGGGCTTGTTCAGCCTAACAGGTGCAAACCACACTGTTGCCAGGACCTGCCTGAAGCCGGATTCTCCCACTCCTTCTTCAGCCCCGCCTCTTCCTCCTCCCTGTGGGACGCACCCCCCCCCCCCATAGGGCTAGATGTAGGTCCCTAGCTCCTGTTGCTGAGTGCCTGCCCAAAGAGGGGGGGTGAGGTAGCGGGGGGGGGGGGTTTGATCCGGATGTGGGACGTCCTAGTAGAGAAACAGGATTTGAATAAGGTTGGAACAAATGCCCAGTCCTGCGTGGCTGCCACCTTTCTTCCTCCACCCAGGCCCATCCCTGTCCAGCCTGTCCTAGTGCAGGCAGACGTGGCGGCCCTTATCTCCTGCAGGTGCCGTGTGCCTGTGGACGGCACCACTGGGCAGGTGGGGATGGAGCTTCTGAGAGGCTCTTTTGTCCTGGTTGATTGTGTGTCAGGCCAGGGCTGGGACTGCCCTGGCCACAGCTCCTGTGAAAGAGACAAGGCTGAGGTCAGAGGGCCTCCTGGGTGGTTGGCCAGGAGCTGGTAACAGGCTTTGTCCCCTCACTGTCCCCTGTGATGATGGTACTCTCCATTCCAGCTGGATTTCTTGCTGTTGCTTCCTGGACGGGGGAGGCCAGTGTTGTGTAGATCTCACACATGGCAGTGGGGAGGGAAAGTGCCCTGGAGCCCCCAATGCATGATTTTTGGCCAGTGTGTGAAGTGAAGGGTCTTCCTGAATGAGATGTCTTAAAATGCCTCAGAATTAGAGGTATGTAACTGCTGCCTGAGAGCCTCGATGCTTCAGTGCACAGACATTTAGGGTGGGACCCAGACCCTTGTGGGATTGCCACAAGTTTGAGACTCATCTGGGCTATATAGTGAGTTTATTTTAGGCAGGTGCAGGATGTCTGTGATCCACCCACTGATGGGTCCCTTCTTTCTGTGTAGCTACCTTAAGACTTTTGTGGTCCTCCAAAGGTTCTCTTGTGCAAATAATTAGGAAGCTAAGTGTGGTGCAACATGCCTGTAATCCCAGCAATCAGGAGGCTGAGGTGGGAAGATTCCCACAAGTTCAAGGTCAGCCTGAGGTACACATTGAGACCTTGCCTCAAAAAAATCAACCAAGAGTAGCGCAGAAATTCCTCTGAGGGACTGTTCTTTTTCTGGACCTCCAAAGGCCTGTTCTCCTAGCTCTCTGCCCCGCCCTTCACTTTCTTCCAACATATATGGCCTCTAAAGATCTGGTGGTACGCCGATCATGGTGGCACACACCTGTAATCCAAGTATGTGGGAGGCTGAGGCAAGAGGACTGCCACAGATTTGAGACTAGTCTGGGCTATATTGTGAGTTTTTTATTTTTTGAGACAGGGCTTCGCTTTGTAGTTCAGACTGACCCTAAACTCACTATGTAGCCCAGGCTAGCCTTGAACTCATTGCAGTCTTCCCACCTCTGCCTCCTGAGTACTTAGATATTACAGGCGTGAGCCACCGTGCCGCAGCTATATTTTAAATTTAAGACCAGCCTGCACTATATAGTGAGACTTTGTCTCAAAACAAAAAAGCTACAAAGATTTGGTGCCAGTTACCCAGTCTTTTAAGAGGCTGAGGTGACACGGAGGCCTGTGTTCCCTATTCCCTTCCTCTTTGCTTCTGGAAACATCTTAGCCACCATGGAGTGGGTGCCCAGGCCCAGATGGCAAGACTGGGGTGTGCGTGGGATCTGCTGCCTTTGCTCAGCATGCAGGGTGGAGGTGGAGGGCAGCTCCAGTGGTTGCACTGCTACTGGGGCCACCTTACACAGCTCGACCTATGTTCCTGGCCTATCTTCTAGTCCCAGGATATCTGTCTCCCTAGGCATCATGGGAGGTAGAGGGGCACCTGGTTGGAGAGACAACAGATTTGCTCCTGAGGGCTGAGTTGGGGTTCCCGTGGCAGCCTTTCCCTTCCCCCCTCCCAGCCCCTCCCCACGCCTTCCCTGATGGGGGAGGGGCCAGAGGTTGGAGGAACACAGCTTTGCCCTGTTCCAGTAGAGCAGTGCTGGCTGGATGCCTTCCCTGGGGTTCCCAGGCTGGCTGGGGTGTGGCTGGCCTTCCGACTGAGCCCACTCAGACTGGGCCACCGCCCAGGGACTTTGTGGCACATAGGGCTGGGGTCAGGATTCCTGGGCTCTGGGGTCTTGGCCTGGTGGCTCTGCCTGTCTCTGGGTCTGCCGCTTGCTGCCCTGGGCCTGTCTTGACACTAGCCATCAGGCTCCACTCACTGCTTCCTCTCTTTCCCTCCCTTGATCTCCTCCTTCTGTAGAGATGCCCTGTATCCAAGCCCAATATGGGACACCAGCCACAAGCCCAGGACCCTGTGACCACCTGGCAAGTGACCCTCTGACCCCCGAGCTCACCAAGCCCACCATGGACCTGGCCAGCCCCGAGGCGGGCCCTGCCGTGCCAACTGCCCTGCCCAGCTTCAGCACCTTCGTGGATGGCTATACAGGAGAGTTTGACACCTTCCTCTACCAGCTGCCGGGAACAGTCCAGCCATGCTCTTCGACTTCCTCCTCTGCCTCGTCCACGTCTTCATCTTCGGCCACCTCTCCCGCCTCTGCTTCCTTCAAGTTTGAGGACTTCCAGGTGTACGGTTGCTACCCTGGCACCCTGAGTGGCCCACTAGATGAGACGCTGTCCTCCAGTGGTTCTGACTACTACGGCAGCCCTTGCTCAGCCCCGTCTCCATCCACACCCAGCTTCCAGCCGCCCCAGCTGTCTCCCTGGGATGGCTCATTTGGGCACTTCTCCCCCAGCCAGACTTACGAAGGCCTGCGGGCGTGGACAGAGCAGCTGCCCAAGGCTTCTGGGCCCCCACAGCCACCGGCCTTCTTTTCCTTCAGTCCCCCCACTGCTCCTGTCCCCAGTCTGGCCCAGAATTCTCTGAAGCTATACCCCTCGCAGGCCACCCACCAGCTGGGGGAGGGAGAGAGCTATTCCATGCCAGCCACCTTCCCAGGCTTGGCACCTACTTCCCCGAACCTCGACAGCTCAGGGATGCTGGATGCACCCGTAACCTCAGCCAAGGCTCGGAGTGGCGCTCCGGGTGGAAGTGAGGGGCGCTGTGCTGTGTGTGGGGACAACGCCTCGTGCCAGCATTATGGCGTCCGCACCTGTGAAGGCTGCAAGGGCTTCTTCAAGGTACGGTGCTAACCTGGTTCCCTGTCCTGGCCACCCTTAGTTCTCTTCCCATCCCCCAGGACAGGCTGGTCACTCATCCCGCTGAGTCTTGGGTGGCTCCCTTGCCTTCTCTTCCCAGCGAGTCCTATCCTGTAGCAAGAGGGCACAGGCCTGGCAGATGCGCCACTTTGCTAAGGACCTGCAGAGGCAGAGACTGGGGCCTTCCATTCACCAGGCAGGCAGGGGCCAGGACTAGGGGACTACAAAGACTGTGGGTGTGAGATAGGGTAGAAATGGCAGGTTTCAGGAGTACCCAGAAGGGTTCCCTGTCCTGGCCCCCCTTAGTTCTCTTCCCATCCCCCAGGTCCTGGTGAGGAGGGGCTCCAGGCACTCCTGTCCCTGGCGTGAGATGAGAGGATCTGGGCGGAGGGTTTGGTTCTTGAGCACTAGGGGTGGACTTGGGAGGGAACAGGCTGCGTGTTTGTCCCAGTGCTGGGTGCCTGCTTAGCTTCCCGTCCCCACCCCCAACCCCTCCCTTCTGCACCCCAGGGAAGAGGCAGTGGACAGGCTTGTTAGAAGCACAGGTGTCTGGACTGCCTGGTGTGGGGTCCCCAGCCCCTGGCCTTGCTCCCTGGGGTCTTCCTCCTGAGGCAGAAGTCGCCCTAACATCTCCAGGACTTCTCTCTACCCTGCCCTCCAGCTCTCCCTCCCCTGCCACCCAAATGTTAGAAAAATAGCGATGAACAGAGAGTGCTTTTGTCTGCGTCGTCGGCAGCAGGATCTGGACAGTCCCCTCCCCTGGACTTCCCCCTCCCCACCCCACACTCTGACAGCCTGTTCCGTGTTGCCCCCCCAGCGCACAGTGCAGAAAAGCGCCAAGTACATCTGCCTGGCAAACAAGGACTGCCCTGTGGACAAGAGGCGGCGGAACCGCTGCCAGTTCTGCCGCTTCCAGAAGTGCCTGGCTGTGGGCATGGTGAAGGAAGGTGGGTGGTGGGACGAGGCCCAGTGGGGCAGAGGCGGCCTGACAGGGTGGGGCGGGGCAGGGCAGCGTCCCCAGGCATCTGTCCCGAAACCCTATAGAGGAGGGTTCCGCTCCCTCCTACCTTGGGCCCCGGGAGGAAGCAGTGCCCCCCAGCTGGGTGGTTGGAGAAAGGGGTAGGGGATAGGCTTGTAGGGTTCTTGGGTCTCGGGGTCTGGGTCTTGGGCCCTGTGCTTCCAAAGAGCAGTAGGTATGCACTGCATGGCCTGAAGGTCTCCTTCTCAGATGCCTCTTCCTAATCTAACCGTGCTCAACCTCTTTACAGTTGTCCGGACAGACAGCCTGAAAGGCCGAAGAGGCCGGCTACCTTCAAAGCCTAAACAGCCCCCGGATGCCTCCCCTGCCCATCTCCTCACCTCCCTGGTCCGGGCACATCTGGACTCAGGGCCCAGCACTGCCAAGCTGGACTACTCCAAGGTGAGGCCCTCCTGCCTGCCCCTGCTGGGGAGGCCGCTGTGACTCCGTGAAGCGCCTTCTTTGTGTATGTTAGGAAAGTCACTCCCTCTAGGGCAGCTCCCAGAAACAGGAGCCTCCCCTAAAAACACCTGCTCCTTCCAGGAGCTGCAGCCTGGCCCGAGTGTGGGAACTGACAGGCAAGAGCGCAGCCCCTGTGGGACCCGTGCTTACCCCTCAGATGTGGCATTCCGAGAGGGTGGTGGCTGGTGTGGGCCTCCGCCTGCAGTGCTCACCGCAGGACCGCTTTGCAGTTCCAGGAGCTGGTGCTGCCCCACTTTGGAAAGGAAGACGCTGGCGACGTGCAGCAGTTCTATGACCTGCTCTCTAGTTCCCTGGAGGTTATCCGCAAATGGGCTGAGAAGATCCCTGGCTTTGCGGAGCTGTCTCCAGGGGACCAGGACCTGCTGCTGGAGTCGGCCTTCCTGGAGCTCTTCATCCTCCGCCTGGCCTACCGGTGAGCTGCCTGCCATGCTTCTAGCCTCTTTCTTGGCTGTGCTTCCCGTGAGCACCCCGAGCCCTGACCACTCTGCACCTCTCCCACCAGGTCCAAGCCTGGCGAGGGGAAGCTCATCTTCTGCTCGGGCCTGGTGCTGCACCGGCTGCAGTGTGCCCGTGGCTTCGGCGACTGGATCGACAGCATCCTGGCCTTTTCGAGGTCCCTGCACGGCTTGGCTGTTGACGTCCCTGCCTTCGCCTGCCTCTCCGCCCTCGTCCTCATCACTGGTGAGCGCTGGTACCCAGCAGCGTCCTAGGACCTGGCTGTCAGGGGATTGCTTGGTCCTCAAGAGGGCACAGCACAGGACTTTGGGCAGGCTGGCATCGAACGCTTCCTGTGCTCTTACACTGCGATTGAGGCTACCTACCTGTCATATTGGTGACAGGCACTGGAAGGGACTCAGCTTCATTCCACTCCAGAGCTGGCCTTTGAGTGACCCTAGACTGCCCAGGGGGCATGCCTCGGTGCCATGTGTCTGGCTTAGGGGTTTTGTTTTTTTGTTGGTTTATTTATGGTACTGGGGATTGAATTTAGGACTTTGCCTTTGCCAGGCAGGTGCAGAACCACTGAGCTACATCTCTGGCCTTGATTTGTTTTTAAAAAATCTCACTATCAGCTAGGTATGGTGGGACACACATATAATCCCAGTACTTGGGAGGCTAAGGCAGGAGGATCACAGATTCTACCTCAGCCTGGGCTACTTGTGGAGTCTAACCTAGAACACCTAGTGAGACCCTGTCTCACAAAGATAAAAAACAGCTGCATGTGGTGGCTCATAGCAGTTGGGAGGCAGAGGCAGGCGAATTGCTTCAAGTTTGAGACTAGCCTGGGCTACATAGTGAGTTCAGGGTCATCCTTAACTGCAAAGTGAGACTCTGTCTCAAAAACAAAACAACAAAGGGCCGCGGAGTTAGCTCAGTGGTTCGGGCGCCTGTCTCGCAAGCGCAAGGACCCGGTTCGATTCCCCGGTAACCACATAACAATACTGGGCGTGGAGACCCACACCCAGCAGCAACCAGTACCACATCCCACAGTGCCGGGCGTGGTGGCTCACGCCTGTAATCCCAGCACTCGGGAGGCAGAGGCAGGAGGATTGTGATGTGAGTTTGAGGCTGAGCTCAGGGCCAGCCTGAACCACAAAAGCGAGACCCTGTCTCCAAAAACCTAAAAACAAAACAAAACAAAAACAAAAAAACAAAAAAACAAAAAACAAAAAACAAAACAAAAAAAAAGGGGGCTAGCTAGGCATGGTGACTCATGTCTGTAATCCCAGCACTAGGGAGGCAGAGGCAAGAGGATTGCTGAGTTTGAGATTAGCTTGGGCTGGGCTACATAGTGAATTCAGAGCCAGCCTGAACTATAAAATGAGACCCTGAGTCAAAAAAAAAAAAAAGGGGATAAACTGAAAACTAAGACTAAAAATCTTCCTGTCAATTATAAAACATACAGGAGGGCTGGGGATTTAGCTCAGTTGTTCTAGTGTCTGCCTAGCAAGCGAAAGGTCCCAGGTTTGATCTCCAGTACCACACGCTACAATGTTGGGCATAGTTGCTCGTGCCTGTAATCCCAGCATTAGGGAGGCAGAGGCAGGAGGACTGCTGTGAGTTCGAGGCTAGCCTGGAATACATAGTGAATTCAGGGCTAGCCTGAACTACAAAGCGAGATCTTGTCTCAAAAAAAATTAAAAAACCAAACCAAACCAAAACAACAAACCCAAAACATACAGGAAAATACATATGATAAATTTTCACAGATCATATTTTGGTAAACAGCCCTTTAGTCAAACAGCATGACCAGCACCCCAGAACCCTCCTTGCGCCCCATTTCCCGTCCTATCTGTGTGAGAGGTGGTACTGCTGATTTCTGACAGCACACACTGGCTGTCCCTCTTGAGGACTTTGTGGTGCATGGTTAGGCAGGAGGGCTCTGGCATTGCATGGAGAGGTACTCAGGTCTCTTCTTTTACAAAGAACCAGAATATGTCTCTACCTCTTTTTCGTTTAAATTACCTCAGCCCTATAGAATAGAATCAGAGCTACTGACGTGGAGAGGGAGAGACGGGGCCTGAGGACTGCTGTCCCTGGGGAGGCTGTAGAACAAGCTCACTCTCCTCCGGGCCTCCCCGGAACAGTCTGGCAAAACCCTCACCTAGCCAGAAAACCTGGGTCAGGGTTCTGTCTCACTCGTACGACCCTGACTAAGTCATTCAAGTTCAGTGGTCCTGGTGCCTCCCTTGGACTGAGGGTGGAGTGTCCCTCCTGAGGAGGTTTGGAAATGGGCTTTGGGAATATACTCAGCCAAGGCTGTTGGCTGTCCTCGTGGAGCCCTGGGGGAAGCAGGTCTTCTGGTGGCTGGTCTTTCGCTTAGTGACCCTGAACCCTCCTTGCAGACCGGCATGGGCTGCAGGAGCCTCGGCGGGTGGAGGAGCTGCAGAATCGCATCGCCAGCTGCCTGAAAGAGCACGTGGCTGCAGTGGCGGGCGAGCCCCAGCCAGCCAGCTGCCTGTCACGTCTGCTGGGCAAACTGCCTGAGCTGCGGACCCTGTGCACCCAGGGCCTGCAGCGCATCTTCTACCTCAAGCTGGAGGACTTGGTGCCCCCTCCGCCGATTGTTGACAAGATCTTCATGGATACACTGCCCTTCTGACCCCGGCACGCTGCAGTGTACACTCATGTCACCCCACGTGCCTTTCGTCCACGGACCCCCAGTGCATCCTCCAGCCTGGGCACTTCCTCTTCTGCCCTGGGAGGTTGGCAAGGAGCTCCTCCTGGGGCAGGGGGATGCGCTCACGGGGGTGACCCCATTATTTGTCTTATCCCCCAGCCTGGCCTTCATGTTTTTTGTAAGATAAACCATTTTTAACACATGCCGCTGTGCTGTAAATAAGCCGAATGCTGCTGTAAATACAGGAAGGAAGAGGTTGAGGTGGGGGTTGGGAGGAAGGGATGGGGCCCCCACCGGCCCGGCAAATCTTTCCAGCCTCTTTAACTTGCTCCCTCTTCCCACCCTCCTTCCACATGTACATAAACTGTTACTCAAGGAAGAAGACAAATGACAGATTCTGACATTTATATTTGTGTATTTTTCTTGGATTTATAGTATGTGACTTTTCTGATTAATATATTTAATATATTGAATAAAAAACATACATGTAGTTGAATTAGGATTGTCTGTCTCTGACATCCACTGCACAGCCACAACGACATGAAAGAGAACTAGCTCTGGGCAGATCCTGGATGTAAACTGTTACCTCAGTTTACCTGTTTGTGGAAGGCAGATGATGACTCCTGCTTCATGTGGCTATTATGCAAAGCACTCCAGCTAGATTCTAGCACATGGAAAGTCCCCGCCAGCCCCCCAGCCAGGGATTGAACCCAGGCCCTCCTGATGCTAGGCTATTGCTCTGCAACTGAGCTACACCCTCCGAGCTCTAATTCTTGATTTCCATGACTCTGAAAAAGGGGAACAGACCTCTCAGAGCTGTAGGACTAGAGGGGATTGTATAGTGATTAGCAGGGGATGGGCAGAGGAAAATCCAACACGGTAGTAGCCGATGTTGCTTAAATTTTGTTTCATCTTCATCTCAACATTTCCCCTACCCTGCAACAGGCCCCATACAGCTGGTACCCTTGGTTTTCTAGCCAAGAAAATTGTTCTGAGAGTCTCACTTGTGTCTGAGTGCCTCTACACAGGTCCTCCAGCCCTCTCCCTAGCTTGTCAGTTGCTGGCTTAAAAGCACATTCCTGGGCTGCATCCCCCACAGACAGATTTGTCAAGGGATGAGGCTCATTAACACATCTTTTAGCTGCAGACTGGATGTTTCAGAGCTAGCAGCTCCTCTGGGCTTGGAGCTTGTCCAGCTTCCACACTTTCTTAGACCTGTAGGAGTCCCACAGGAAGTACCTTCCCACCTGCCCTTCACCAGCCCTGCCCTAGGACCTGAGTCTTCACTTACATGGGCCCTGGGGACTGGCTGGATAGGGGGAGCCCCTCTGCACGGAGTAGGGCAACACAGGGCTCAGCTCAAGAGCAGGGGAGAAGCCAGGGCTTCCCCATGACTTCCCAGCCATGCGCTCTCAATTGGGTCCTGGGAATGCTGTCTAGCTTTGGTCCCCTGAAGGCCCTGCATGTGGCTGGGCACAGCAGTGCTGTGGACTTGCCAGTGTGCACCCCTGGCATGTGTACCAGGGTTCCTCGATGCACTTGGTCAGCCAAAGGGGCCATGGGTAGGGGCGCAGTCAGGAGGTGGGCCCTCAGGCCCCTCTTCTTCACTGAGCCTTGGTTTACCCACCTGCTCAGTGGGGGGGTGGGTGTGTGTGTGTTAGTCTAATGACAAAGGTCTGGTTAGAAACAGCTTACTAGGAGCCCCTCCCCACAGCTCCGGACTGAACCCCTCCCACTTTGGGTCACTCTCCTCCACGTGCCTTTAGCACAGGCGTGGAGGCGGGGCAGGCCCTGGGTGAGGCTGCAGGGCTGGAGCAGGCCTGGATGGGTGGGGCAGAGGAGAATTCTGGTCCCTGGAATTCTTGGTCTCGTGATAATAGCTACCAGCTATCTCCTCTTCATGTGTTTACTTTCAGGTCTCAGGACCACCCAGTGGAGGAAGCATGATTATCCCTCACCTGTGATTAGGTGGCCTCATATAAAACAAGTACTTTGGTCCAGATTGCCTGGGTTTATTTACTTATTTATTTATTTTTTGAGACAGTCTCGCTCTGTAGTTCAGGCTAGACCTAAACTCACTATGTAGCCCAGGCAGGCCTCGAACTCACAGCACTCCTCCTGTCTCTGCTTTCTGAGTGCTGGGATTACAGGCGTGAGCCACCCCACTTGGATCAGATTGCTGGGTTTAAGTCTTGGTTCCAGGGCTCAGCATGTAAGAGGCCTTGGGTTTGATTCCCAGCACACTCCGGTGTGCTCACAAACACATACAAAGGAAGAAAATGAACATCCTGCTGGTAGGTAGCTCTTTAGATTTTATTTTTTAGTTTTCTTCGAGATAGGGTCTTGGTCTGTAATTCAGAATGGGCTTGAATTTGCAGCAATCCTCCTGCTTCAGCCTGCTGGGATTGCAGGCATCCACCACCATGCCTGTCCTGACACTACCTCTTACTAGCTGGGTGATATTGGGCAAGTTCGTTAACCTTGCTATGCCTCAGTGTTTTTATCTATAAAGGAGAAAAAATTGTATCTCTTAGGAGTTGCTGTAAGGATTACTGGAGTGAATATACATTAAATGTTTTGGATGTTGCCTGGCATGTAGTAAACGCCCAATAAATATTAGCTATTGTTTTTCCAGCAAAGGGTAATTCAGGGGAAGTGACTTTCCCAAGGTCACTCGATTTCTAAGTAGCTGATGGACTGTGTCTGACTACTTAACCACTAGACCTCCCAGCTGGAGCCTTGCAAATCAATGCTCCTCTGATGGCGATTCCTTTCCAGGACTCTGGCACCTTGGGGTGGGTGTGCCGACCCTCCAGCCACACCCTGCCCCGCCCAGCTAGGGGCTGGGGGCAGGTCCTTTCTTTCCACTCAGCAACTGCAGGAACTGACCTCCAAGTCTTGCTAGGGGCCCCTGCATGTGAACAAGGGGGCATTGAGCCTGGTGGGGCCTCACAATGGCTGCTCTGTCCTGGCTGGCCGGGGGCTGGGCCCATTTCCGACAAGGACAATAGTCAAAAGGCAATGACGCCGGCAGGGTCTGGAATCCCGCGCGGGATTTTCCAAGGCCTCAAAGCCGGCTGTTTGTCCTCATGCGCAGACCCAGGAAGCCTGCCTCCTCATCTTTCCACCCCACCCACGCTGGGCCCTGTGCCCAGAGGCCCTGGACCCCTCCTCAGCCTTGAGATACTACCGTGACTCAGGAGGGGTGGTCTGAGGTCCAGGTCGGGAGGGGCCCCGGCACACCCAGGGTCCCTACCCTTGAGGTCCAGGTCGGGAGGGGCCCCGGCACACCCAGGGTCCCTACCCTTCTCTGGGGTCTGTGGTGGAGAAAACTGCTCCATAGAGGGGCTGTAGCCACCGGGTCTTGGTTATGGAGAGAGGTGGTACAGTCAGTCTCGAGGAGCATAGGAGCTCCTGAAGGTCATGGGCAAGCATGGTCCAATCTGCATCCAGCATCCTGAGCTTCGGGGCGGTGGCCATGAGGCCCAAGAGGGTGGTGCATACCTATTATCCTAGTACTGGGGAGGCTGAGGCAGGAGGACCGCTGTGAGTTCAAGGCCAGCTAGGATTTCATAGACAGCCTGAACTATACAGGCCCTGTCTCAAACAAACAAACGATTTGAACCCAGCCCAGACAAATTAGGAAGAAACTGTTTCAAAAACTCAAAAGGGGCTGGAATATAGCTCAGCGGTAGAGTGTTTTTTTTGGGTTGTAGGAAGTAAGTCCTGGGTTCAACTTCCTATACCATAAAAACCAAAACATACATATAAAACAAGAGGGACCCTGAGAGAGTCTGTTAGAGACAAAAGGGTGTGTGTGGTAACTGGACGGTGAGCTGCGATGGCCTTCATAGCCATGAGGCAATCGTGTGACACATGTCAGAGCTGTATCCTGGCTGAGGGCCACGCTGGTGGCTCCTGTGCGAGAGCTGGGCCTGGGACTCCAGAGGGTTTAAGCTTAGAAAGCTAGGTGAGCCCAGCTCTTCTCCACAGCCCCTGACTAGCAGCGTCCCAGGGCCTCATCAGAGGACAAACCTGCAGGGGTGAGTAAGCCTCTATCCACCAGGCTTCCAACCGGAAGGCCCACAGCCCCACAGGCAGCTTTTCTGGTCTCACCAGTGCAGCCAGGACTCCGTCTCAGGCTTTGGGTTCTGCCTTATGCTGCTTCCAGCCCCGCTCCAGCCTCAGCCTCTTGGGGTGAGGGTAGATTTTGAAACCTTTGGCCCCGCAGCGGGTAGAGGAAAGAGTCTGCGCTAGGCTGAGTTTTGTAAAGTTCCCTCACTCTTCACTGTTTCTTGTCCCTTCTGAGGGCAGGAGGACCACTCCAGGGTCCTGGGGCTGACTTCAGAGCTGGCCTAGGGGCCCCGGCACCCTAGAGGCTTTGGCCCTGCCTTCTGCCTCTGGCCTACCACTCCAGGCCCTTGCTTTGCTTGTCCGCCCCACCACCCTGCCTCCCCTTTGCCTCCCGCTGGGCTCTGACCCTTTCCAGGTGGGGGGAGCACTTGAGGTCTCTTCAAGGTCTGACCCAGGCGCTGGCACAGTCCAACCTCAACTTGGGACCATAAATCAGATTCAGCGAGGCTGTGGGGGCTGGGGGTGGCAGCTGGGCCAGGGAGGGGAGTGCGGGGGGAGGGGAGGGCCCTGTCCTGGTACATGCTGCGTTAGCAGGGAGCAGTGCCCAGCTGCAAGCCAGAGGGGCAGTGTGCTGACTGGCGTCGCCCGCCTAGCCTAATGCCCCCACCCAGACAGCCTAGGCTAGGGCGACCAAGCAGGAACCCTGGGCACTAGCTCAAAGAGTCCAAGGTAACTGAGATATTACGAGGGTACAGACAGGCCCCCTGGCTTGCAGGAAACTAGGGTCCGATATCCAGCCCCCAGGGACAGATACAGACCCTCCCCTCTGCAGGGACAGTCATAGAGCTCTCTTTACCCCAAGAATGACAGATAACCACACTTCCCAAAGGAAAGATACACAACCCCTGCAGGGAGAGACTGCCTCCCTGGGGACATCGGGCGCAAAAAATAAAGCCCCACCCCCACTTCAGCGAGGCTAGACAAACACCAAGCTTGCCTGAGAGAGCACCAGCTCTACCCCCAACACGGAGACAGATTCCCCAGAGCAGGAGGGCAGAGACAGTGGGCAGCACCCCGCTGGTCTGGGGCTGCAGGCTGCCTGAGGAGGTTCGGGGGGTTGGGACTGGGAGTCACCTCTTTCTCACGCTCTCGGCCACTTTCTCTGCTTTCTCCTCCACCCAGCCATTTCCTCCGCCACAGAGGCGGGGACTGGGAGACTCCTAGAAAGGGTGGGAGGTGGAGGAGCCCCTGCCTCGATCCCACGGAGCACAAGTCAGGCGGAGGCAGCTGGTCCTCTTCGCCCTGCGGGCTGGCTCCAGTGGGGGACAGCAGACAGGGTGCCGGCTACCCAGCCAGGCTGGCCACCAGGA
>PVIR01007857.1:17500-59062 GCA_004026965.1 Petromus typicus | reverse complement strand
TTTTGCTGCAGATCCAATCCAGGGTCTTGAGGATGCTAGAAAAGTGTTTTACCACCGAGTTATATCCGGGTCCCCCTAGTGTTCTTTTTTTTTTTTTTTAAGTAATACTTGTTTGCAGTACCTAATGATTACATTCTTCATGGGAAGCTGGTGCATGTCCATAGCACATCTTAACTCTCTTTTTCATCCTCTTCCATGTTTATCTTTTTATTTTGGCCATCCTGATGCCTATAAAGTAGTATAGAATTCTTTAGTTAGATTGCATTGTCTCTGATTACGAATGGCATTGAATATATTTTTACATAATCTGTTGGTACTTGGGGCTTTCTTTTTTTAAATGATTGTGAGCCTTTGATCCAGCTTTTAAAGACTGTTTATATTTTTTGTTTTGAATTATAATTACTTATATATTATGTAAGCTGATATTTTGTGGGTTACAAATAGGAAAAGTACGTTTACTTTTTTGTAGCTTCTTATTTATACTATTTTCTTGTGAGTGGAAACTCTTATAGCAAAATTTGGTAATTTCTTCTTTCATTTAATAATACCTTTCTTGTTAAAAATCCTTTGTTTAACCTGAGGTTATAAGGACATGTTACCTTATTTTATAGTTTTGGCTTTCACATTTGGTTATTTATCTGGAATTCACTATAATGTGTAATAGCAATCTTTCCATGTTTTCCACCAAGTATGGTTTGTAAAGAGTTTTTAAAATAGATATTCTTTCTTAGTTTTCCTTATATTCCCATTTTGCTAGAAATTTTTTACACAAATGGATGGTAGATTTTTTTTTCCTAACTCATTTTTAATCCCTGTTAATAAGATCACGTGGTTTTTCTCCTTTGACTGGTTACTTTGGTGATTTTTACAGGGTCTTGGATGTTAAGCCACCTGTACATTCCTGCCATAAATAAACTCAGTCATATTACATTCACCTTTTACATATTACTATTTTTGATGAGCTAATGTTTTATCTAGAATTTGACAGTTATTTAAGACTGAGATTGAGGTTTTCTTTCCTCTGCAGTGTTCTCTTCAGGTTCTGATATCACCGTTATGCTAATCTTACAAAATGAAGTCAAAATTGTTCCTTTCTTTCCCTATATTTAAAAATATAAGTTCAAATTATATTTTGCTCAAATGTTTCAAAAAATGTCTCAGTAAAGCAGCCTAAACCTGGATATGTTTTTGGTTTTGTTTTTTTTGGGGGGGGATTTTTTTTTTTTGGCAGGAAGAATTTTGAATACTGATTCAGGTTCTTTACTTGTCACAAGATGAGCTGGGGATTTAGCTAAAGTGGTACCATGTCTACCTTAGAAGCACAAGGGCCCAAGTTCAATCCTTGGTATGACCAAAAAAAAAAAAGCAAGGGATTTAGCTCAAGTGGTACCACATCTGTCTAGATGTCACAGAGCTATAACAGTTGAACAGGCCAAAAATAGTCTAGGTTTAAGCGGGTATATTTATTGAGGATCTCCCTAGGGTAGATGATCTACCACCGGAGGCATTCCCCCTGCTGAGCTTAAGCGTGGAGCATCAGTAGGGGGTTGCTGTGTTAACAGAAGAGTGAAAGGGTGGACATGGTTCCCTCAACTGTCCAATTTCTCACTAGGGTTTTTTATAGATAGAAGTATTTTTCCACGATGCAGTTTTATGAAATTGCTTTTTCTGAGAATTTAATTTTTCATGTAAAATTTCGGATATATTGAGACAAAGCTCGTCCCTAATATCTTCTTCGTATCTTTTCATCTTTAAACACATATATTTGTGCTCCCATTTTTGTTCCTGATACTGATCGTCTTTGTCTTTGCTCTTTTATTTCTTCATATTATTTTGTAAGAGCTGTTAAGTTCATTGATCTTTCCAAGACAAACTTTCGTTTCTGTGAATCTGCTCTTTTCTAAATTAGTATATGTGGGCATTCTTTGTGTGGAGTTGGTACATACCCATAACACATGCCACTTGTTCCTTTAGATACCCTCTTCCTTCCCCTTCTCCACTTCCCTCCATCTCTTGATTCTCTACCCGTCTGAGAAGGATCCATCTCCCTCTTTCCTATTATCTTGATTTTATTTTGCTATTTATTTATAATTTGGTTTTCTCATACAAGAGAAACTATGTGATATCTAAGTTTGGGTCTGATTTATTTCACTTAACATTCTTGCCTCTTTCCTGCAAATAACTCATTTTTATCTATCTTTATGGCAGTGATACCCTCTTGTGCGTCAATACCACGTTTTCTTTATCTATTTATCTGTTAATGGACATATAAGCCACTTCCAAGATTTGGCTCTTATGAATTATGCACCTATAAACATGAGTATATGTGTATTATTATAATATGATGCCTTTGACTCTTACAGAAAGACACCTAGAGGGGGAATAATGGGGTAGGGTGAAATTTCTACTTTTAGTTTTTTGAGGAATCTCCACACTGATTTTTTTTTGTTTTGTTTTGTTTTTTATGTTTTTTGAGACAGGGTCTTTGTGGTTCAGGCTGGCCCTGAGCTCAGCCTCAAACTCACATCACAATCCTCCTGCCTCTGCCTCCCAAGTGCTGGGATTACAGGCATGAGCCACCACGTCCGGCACTGTGGTATGTGGTACTGGTTACTGCTGGGTGTGGGTCTCCACACCCAGTATTGTTATGTGGTTACCGGGGAATTGAACCCGGGCCCTTGAGCTTGCAAGACAGGTGCCGGAACCACTGAGCTAACTCCCCGGCCCCCTCCACACTGATTTTGATAATGGTTGCAGTAAATTATCTTTGTATCAAAAAGGTAGAAGTGTTCCCTTCTTATTTGCCATCAGCATTTGTTACTATTTGATTTCTTGATTATGGTCATTCTTTCTGGAGTAAGATAGAACCTCATTATTGTTTTGAATTTGCATTTCTCTCCTGGCCAGTGATACTGAGCACTTTTTCATGTATTTATTGGTCATTTGTACTTCTTCTGCGGAGTATCTGTTCATTTCACTGTCCATTTTTTATTAGGTCTGTTATTTTCGAGGGTCTTTTTTTTTTACATTATATATTCTAGACAGTAGTGTTCTGTCTAACGAATTAATGGCAAAAGTTTTTTTTTTCAATTCTACAGGTTTTTTCACTCTCGTTTGCTTCTTTTCCTGCGCGAAAGCTTTTTAATTTGACATTATCCCATTTGTTGATTCTCAGTAGTATTTATTGTGCAACTGGGCTTCCCACAGAAAGTCCTCCCCTATGCCTATAATACCAAGAGTTTTACCTATTTTATCTTCCAGCAACAGGTTAAAGTTTCTATTTTAACGTTTAGTTTTTGAACCCATTTTTATTAGAGTTTAGTACATGGTAAGAAAGGTCGGTCTAAAATCAAACTTCTGCCGGTAGGTACTTTTCCACACACCATTTATTAAAGGCGTTGCCTTATCTCCACTGGATGTTTTGGGCCTGTTTGTCAGTGATCAAATACTTGACTTGCATACCGTTGTGTTTAGATCCTCTTCTCTCTTCCATTTATCCTCATGTATATTTTTGGGCCAGTATCGTGGTGCTCTATCACTTTCTTTGCACTGTCTCTGCTGCCCTTTGATGTGGTGATGCAAAATGTGGGGGCCAACTTGGCTTTGGTGGATGGTTGCGCCCTTACGTCGGGGCCGCTGCTCACATGGTGAGGGCCTGTAGGCCTTTGCGGGCACGCGGTGGAGGATGGTTTATCTGTGCAGGTCTACTTGCTCATGAGGGGTGAAGGATATCCTTCCGCACAGACCTGTTTGCTTTCTTTGGGAGGGCGATGCACCTCTGCGGAGCTTCCGTAAAGTAGAATTTGTTTTCAACTTCACTAATTTTTCCATTGTATTATTTCCCTTGTACTATTTATTTTGCTGTCCTTATTCTGACTTCTTGTGATGGTCATTTCACTCATTGTTTTTGAGAATTTTTTGTTTTTATAATGAAAGCATTTAAGACTAATATTTTTAATCATTTCTTTAGGTACATCCTGTGAGTTTTAATGACAACCCCTTGATTGAGATATAATTCAATCACTGTGCAATCTATTCACGATTTAGTTGTATTGTACACTGTTAAAAGTCATGATAAAATATTTATGGCATACATTAGCCATTTAAGCCATTTTTATATTTAAAATTCAGGAGCATTAATTACATCATACTATCATTCAATCATTATTCTATTTTCAAAAGTTTGTCATCACCCCACATGGAAACATTAAACTCATTGAGTAATAATTACTCTACTCTCTCTCCACCCAGCTACTGGTACCTCTAGTCAATTTTCTACCTCTATAAATTTGTGTATTTTACATATTTCATATATTTGGAATCTCACAATGGTTTTATTTATGTCTTACTCTTGTCATTTAGAGAAATTTTTTCAGTCTGTTCTTGCTGTGTGGTACAGATCAAAACTTTCTTATCTGTCTGAATAATGTTCCTTTATATGGATATGCTGTATTTTATTTTTCACTCTTTTCTGAGCATTTGGGTTGTTTTCACTTTCTGGCTTGTAAATGTGCTCTTATAATCACTGGCACACAAGTATCTCATTTAAAAGCAAATTTTTTGGCCTTCCATGACTAAATCTGATGTCAGCTGTGGATGTATTGTTCTTTATGTTTTAAAAGGATCTATTGTAAGTAATTAGATCTGAGGGTTTTTTCCTATCCTAACAGTCTTTTGATTCAATTGGCACACTTTATGTAATCTCATTTATTATAATTTCTGATATACGTGTAATAATTTATATCAACCATTTGTTTTACCTGCCTCAGAAGCAGCTTAATTTAGCTCACAGCTTTCAAGGGCCAGGGATTAAGCTCAGTGGCACTGCACCGGCCTAGTTCAGAGCTTTCCCTCAACGCTGCAGGACCTGAGTCGCTGACCACTCTCGGAGAGAGGTCTGCATCCTCCTCTTGATTCCCAGTCTTATGAACTCCAGTTACTTTTCTGTGTTCCCAGTACTACTTCTGAGGTGCCTCCTTTTGCCATTTCATTTGCTCAGTTTATAGCTTTATACCTGGGGAACAGTTGTAATCTCTGTTCAACTAAATGGTGCAGTTCCCATCTTGAGTGATACGGATGTGGATATGAGCTTCAATTTTTATGCTTTCTTTTATTCAAACTGGCAAGAAGATATTTACTCATGTCTAAGGCTCTGTATGTTATTTGCAGAGAAACAAAAACCAGATGAATTCACATCAAGTAATTTGTCAAAATAGGAAGAAAGCTGGAAGAAATAAATGAACAAAAGAGCAATATGTATCATAGACATTGGACTTTCCCCCATTCTCCATAACTGAGCAGCTTGCTTAAAGAACTCCTCCGTCTTTTTCTCAGATGCGAAAACCAATAAATCCCTAAATAACACCATTCCAGTAAAACAGACCGCATAGTCCAAAGATGGATTTACTGAAATGAGGTTGAGTGATTGTTTCCATGGTACTAAGCGCTTCCTTGAGAACTTTCATGGAGCTGAGCCCCCAAGTGGTTATGTTTCTGGCTTGAGGAGAGGTTTGAAAGGATATTCCACAGGAAAAGTGAATGGCCTGACTGTTGCTTATATCTGGCAGGATTCTGGGGCCTTCTGTACACAAAGGAGAAGCAGCCCAAGGATGTATTTTGAACAGTTTGAAGCCAACCCCCCAGCCCCTGTGCTGAAATAACGTAGTTCGTATGTGAAAACACTGAATTAGAAAATAGTGGCTTTGTGTAATTATTCAAGCTTATGTTGATGAATATGGTTGAAGGTTGTGTGTCCTTCGAGGTAGTTTAGGATGTCCTAGTTCAGAAAGGAAAGCTTGAGCCATCTGACACTATTACTTACTGGATCACCTGCCTAGGGTGCATTTTAAAAATGCTTCCATGAAAAAATACAAACAATAAAAGTGTAAAGGACACAATAATTATCTGGCACAAAAATGTGTCCAGTATATGAACCTGCCATTCGCAACTTGTAATTAAATTCTTTTATTTGGACTCTTCTTTTCAACCCTTTCTATATGTCACAAAATACTCATACGACCTGCTTTTATCTTTGTTTGTTTGCTTGTTTGCAGTTGTGGGGATTGAACTCACGTCTGCAGGGTAAGCACTCAACCACTGAACTACGTCCCAGGCTCTGCTTGTATCGTTTTATAATTGACAAGTACATTTTGGTCTGAAGATGTATCTTTTTAAAAATTTTCTTGTAACAGTTAACACACAGCTGCTGAATTCCTGTGATATTAAACCAAACTTCATCCATTTACAAAGTAGTAGTCATAAAACATTGTTTTTTTCTCTTTTTAACTTGTGGAAATTAAACTTTATAAAGCGAAGAAAATAAGATTCTACCTGGTATAATAGTGCATGCAACTTAAATTACACATCAGCCTTTGCTTGCATGTATAAATTATTTAATGTGAATTAAGTAATATTGCCTTCCAAGTGTTTATTCTCCAGTGATTAAATGTAGACCAATTTTCATTTTTTAATAAGGAACTGACCACATTGATAAACACTTTTATGTACTGTAATTTCATTGATTTAAATTTTTGTTTTTCTTCATAATAAGAAATGTTTAGTGTTTTACCTCTTAGGAATTTCTCTTCTTGATTTTTTTCTATGCTAGAAGTAAAATACAGAGTGCCTAACAGGCTCTATTTTAAATGTTGTTGTAAATTTTTAAAACAATGTACAAAGTGCCCTTCAGAGCAATGAAATTTCACTTACATTGACTTGTTTTATTTGAAATAATAGCTACAGACATCGAACACTTTCTACCTGTTAAAAATTGTATCTTTGTTTATACCTTTACATTTCATCATACCATAAGTTTCTCCGGTGAAAAATGAAAAGTTAATAATTCTTCCAAAGTTAGATAGCTAACATTTAAATTTGATAGATATAAACATAATTTATACAGAATAATTTATGTGGATTCATTGAAATGAACTTCTGATACTGCAAATTGCCAGTAATAAAGTTAACATGTAAAGATTCCTTTTTGTTTACTACTTGAAATAGAAGCTCAACCCAATACCATCCACATCTCAGCTCATAAGCAGTGGTTACATATGAATGAGCACTGCTTGATATTTGAATCCTTTGGAAGTTCCTTGCAAAAAATAAACGTAAAATATAAACAACCCCTTTTCAAACATGAGGAAACCGAGTCTCAGGGAGTTAGATAGCTCCATGTTACCCAATTAATTAGGAAGTATTTTGGTTGAGCTTTTGGAGCCCTTCTGAATCCCTGCTTTAAACGATTTCAAGAGAATCCCTGCATGACTGGATATCAAACAATAAACAAATCAAATAAAAAGTGAAAACAAAATCCATCATTCTTTGGTGATTGTTCCTTGGAATTATATAGAATCACAGTTGTACTGAACACACCCAAAGTCTTCAGTGAATTTCATTACTCTGATTTCTTTTTTTTAAACGTGTATAATATTTTATTTTTCTAGTTAACATTTTGTTTTTATTGGTACATGTAATGTGGCTACAGATTCAGGAAAATTCATCTAGTTCTATCAGCTGTTAGATTTCTAAATCATTCAGAAGCACATAACCTATGTTCTTAAAGAATTCTTAAAATTCCAATGATATAATTAAGTGACAGTCACATCTACAATACATGTACAAAGACTATGGTAATAAGAGAAAAATAATTATAGTAATAGTGATAATACAATAATTAAACATTAAGGTAGTAATGTTAGAATGAAAGTTGAAGTTAAAATGAAATTTTTCTCCTCAAATAAGAAGTAATGTTTTATATTATCTTGAAATATTAGAATAAAAGCCATTTCAAAGAGACTTCTTCCCCTTAGGATAGTATTCTGCAGAATCTTTTCAAGTTTTTGCTTAACTTTTTGTTAAATCAGTGCATTTCTTACCAAGAAAAATCCTTTAGTCCTTTAGGAGTTTGCCATTATGGAAAGAAATCTCCTGGGAGATAATTTCAAAATCTATATCATAGATATTTGTGATCCAGCATTTAAAGTAGTCTTTTAACAGTCTAGAAATAAGCTGTCCAAAAATCCTTATTCCCATTCACACAAAAGAATAGGTAATGATAATTGAAAATATTTCACATCTAAAAAATGTCATAAAAATTCATGGATAAAAAGAAAATGAAAAAATATGAGTGTTTCAAATAGAACAGTCACCTATAGTCCATGATAAACATGTACGGAGATTTTACCCATGGCATGTAATCCAAAACACCTTTGAGCTCTCTCCTGATTGACCCTAAATAGAAATCTGACTTCAGGTGACAAAAAGAGGCCCAGTGTTGTTGCTCATGCATTTCAACACAAAAATGGAATGGAATCATTGACTACAGGTAGAAACGAGGGAAACTATTCAAGATAAATATGCTACTTGGAGACTACACATTCACTTCACTTTTGTCCGCCAGCTTGATTTCTGAATTGGGCACTCATGGAGAAAAGGTATGTGATCTGAAAAAATAGTGTCTTTTCAAAGTCAATGTCATGTAATGTCATTTCTTTTGGCAAAATTTATGTTACATGGTATCAGACCCCATGCTGAGTGAAGGTAACACGATACATTAAAAACTGCACATCATAATTACAATATGTGTCAGGACAATGAATTGTTATATCAGATACCTGCTCAGCTGCACCGAGGGCCTTCCGTGAATCGCTGGCAAGAAGATGATGTTTTTTTCAGGCCTCATCCCCACTGTCTAAAATCATAGCCCTCCAGCAGTGATATGCTGTGACCTGTGGCCAATTAAACCACACATTTAATATTTACCTAAGTGAAGACACAGCAAAATATAAAAGCCACAGCTGAAGATATTTTTGTCTTCATAGGTATTTTTCGTGGAAAGGGGAGAGGCCGTCCTGCGGAGTTCTAATGGGTGTGGTATCTGTAAGAATACACGTTGGGTTGCACGTAACACAAATCTCGTAATCAGTAGCTTAGCTAAGTATTTGTTTTTCACAGAAGACGACCAAAGAAGAATTTTGGTCCAACAGCACCCTGGCATCAGCTTGGGCATTTCTGAAATCTTTGTCTTTCCCTCATGACTGAAATATAAGTATTTTAATTGAGCTCCAGTTGTTTTCATGGAAGAAGTGGGCATGAGGCAATGCAAAGCATTTCTGGCAGCCACTTTCATTCTTTCTACTTATGACCAAGTCCCCAGAATTGAGTATCTGGCCATCTTCAGGCTGTACGTCCTGCAATAGAAATGGGCAAGGAGAAAGAGCATTGGAACTCAGTATCGGGGGGCCAACAATAATTTAAAAATAGAGCAGAAAGCACAGAATGAAGAAGGTTCTAAAAAAGTGTTATATTCATATAAAAACATTAATATTGACTTCTATCTTACACCATACATAGCTATGAATTCTGGATAAGATGCAGATCTGCGAAAGGTAAAATAATAAACCTTCTAGACTTAAGACAGTGTTATATCTTCATGGCCTTTGTAGGCAAAGAGTTCTTCAATGAGATACAAAGAACACTAATGAAAAGGTGGAAATACTTCACTAAAATCTAAAATTTAAAAATTTGTTTATCAAACACACTCATCAGATAATGAAAAAGCAAGTGATAGCTTGTGCTTTTCTAGTTTCTAGCTGTTGTTAATAGTCTTTTTAGGGACTTCTTTTGTATATCATTTGATAATAATATGTGAGCATTTATATTGGATATCTGGAGAAGAATTTGTGGGTCACAGACTACATATATTTGGGGTTGGTAGGCACCAGCAAATAATTCTTCAAAATAGTTGGGGAGGTAGAGCAGGGTTTGAGGAGATAATATAATATGCTTTTCCAACAAAGAAATCAGATGCAAACATATAAGGAACTCCTACCAGTAAGTTACAAGAATAAAGAGGCAAAAGATATGACTGACTCATTCACAGAAGAGGATATTGAAATGATAAGAAAATATACAAAGACACTCTACTATAGTCATCCTGGAAATATAAATTAAAACCATTTTTTTAAATGGCTAAAGTGAAAAAGACAACAACAAGTGTTGATGAGAAGGTGACACAATTAGAACTTCCAGATCCTGCTCATGGGAATGTAAATTAGCACTACTTTGAAAAACTACTTGACAGAGTCTACTAAAGCTACATGGATCTGGTATGCTCTGTAACCCACACATCTATCTCTCAGGTACCCAGTACAATACACTTGCATATCTTTACCAAAAGGCACAAGAATGTTTATGGGAGTGCACTACCCATAATAGCAAGAAAACAGAAACAACCCAAATACTTGACAGTAGAATAGATAACTGAATTATGATGCATCCATGCAACATAATACTCTACAACAATAGAAATTAAGAAAGGATAACAATACGCAAAACTTGAATTAATCTCACAACGGAATGTGGAGAGCAGAAATCTAGATACAAAAGGAGACTTCCTGTGTGACTTCATTTCTGTAAAGCTCAAAAAACAGGCCAACTACTCTGGTGATAGAGGTCAGAACAGTGGTTTCTTTCTTTTTTTTTAGTTTTTTTTGAGCCCTGAGCTCAGCCTCAAACTCACATCACAGAAATCCTCCTGCCTCTGCCTCCCGAGTGCTGGGATTACAGGTGTGAGCCACCATGCCCGGCATTGTGGTATGTGGTACTGGTTGCTGCTGGGCGTGAGTCTCCACGCCCAGTATTGTATGTGGTTACCAGGGATTGAACCTGGGTCCCTGTGCTTGCAAGACAGGCGCCGGAACCAACAAGCTAACTCCCGACCCCCAGAATAGTGGTTTCCTGGGCTAGGATTTAGCTCAGTGGTTCTGGTGCCTGCCTTGCAAATGCAAGGATCCAGGTTCAATCTCCAGTAACCATATACAACAACGCCAGGCATGGAGACTCATGCCCACCAGCAATCAGAACCACATATCACAATGCCGGGTGGGCATGGTGGCTCACGACTGTAGTCCCAGCACTCGAGAGGCAGAGGCAGGAGGAATGCTGAATTCGAGGTAGAGTTCAGGACCAGCCTGAACTATAAAGTGAGACGCTGTCTCAAAAAAACCAGAACAGTGGGTTCTTGGATGGGATGGATTGAAATTGGAGATGCTTCGTGGAGGGAGGATTGCAGCCACAGGAAATATTTTCTTTCTTGATGTAGGTGTTGATTACCTGGAAGTTAAGTTCAGTTTGGGAAAATGTATTGAGCTGTACTCTTATTTGTGCACACTTAAGTACATTATATTCTTTAATTTAAAAATTCATTTACGAAAAGGTGATTAACAGAAACTGCATCGCACCCTAAAGTATCCCCTAAGTACTGAAGGATACAAAGTCAAAAATCTCATTCTGGGGCCACAAATCCTGCTCGTTGAAAGCAAAAGAGATTTGTGGTTCTTAGAACTATGTGAACCCAGTAAAGTGTTCTTTACCACTGACTTCTTATGGGAGTTTGTTGGCCTGCGAGGCTTGGAAGAAAAGATGTTGGAAAGAAAGTGGCCGAAACCAACTTCAGTGGATGATATGATGAGTGGGGTGAGAGAAGAACAGACAAGTATGGGGCAAGGACTTGATGGGGAGAGTGAGGGGATTGGCGTCTCAAAGGCGGACGATGAGAGCCATGGGGTCAGAGCTGGATAAGGCATCAACGCCAGTCTCAGAGGGAAGCCTACGGGTAGAAATGACACTCAGGGGGAAGAACATTTGGGGAAATAGCTGGATAAGCCTTAAAGTGGGAGGATGCAAATTCCAAAGAGTGGAGATGGCCACCAAACTGCCCTTGAAGGAGGCTGACTGGGCTAGTAATAATAATGTGTAATGTAATTAATCATAATGTAGTAATATCAATGACATGACTACTTAAAGACTAACAACTGGAGTGATTGCTATATGCCAGGAAGTACTTGTCTTATGTGCATTTTCTCAGTCGACTATGTCATTGTCATTGGTGCCTAGAATAGTATCAGGCACAGTTTGCCCTTCACATCTGTTAAAAACATAAATGATAAGTTGACGAAGGAGCTCACTGGTGCCCCTGATACTTGCAGAGTAGAGTAGCTGGGTTTAGGGCCAGAGGTGACCTGCAACACCAGGAGTAGAGAAGCAGATCCCTACCCTCTAGGCCTCTATCGTAGGGAGCGCTGTGTGCGTTGGACTGAGAAAGACTAGCTCAGCAGGGTCCTTAGGAAGACTACGAGAGCAGCTTTGCCACCATTTTGGAAGGGTGCCAAAAGAAGCCTGACTGACCTTCCTCCAGGGGCTCCAGAGAAAAAACAAGGAAGCACATCCAAGATGGAAGCCTTTTTTACAACTGAATACCAGAAGCGGTATCACATCATGTCTGCCATGCTCTACTTGTTACTATTGACTCACTGTGTCAGGAAAGAGGGGATTGCAAAAGGGCAGGCATACCAGAGACAGGAGCCCCTGGTCGGCCTCCTAGGGGCTGCTTACCACAGCCTCCACCCCTGCCCATCGGCTCACTCTGTTCACAGACCAGCAGCGAGGGGCTGAGTACACGGCTGTTAGATGGCTCTAGGATGAGTCATTGTCTTAGACCTTGTTCTATTTGCTGAGACAAAACACCGAACATTCAAAGTGAAGGGAGGAAGGGTATGTTTTGGCTCACAGTTTGGAGAAGTTTCAGTCTAGCTGGCTGGCTCCAAGGCAGGTGGTATGGCAGAGGGGCATCACCGAGGAATAACAGTCCTTGGCAGGCAGAAAGCAGCAAAGCAGCAAAATAGTGAAGAAGAAACACAAGCAGCAGTAGTAGTAGCAGCAGTAGTAGTAGGAGGAGGGGGCCTGTCTTCTTTCTGTCACTTTATCCCGTCCAGGTTACTCACTTTTTGGTGGTGCCACCCACACCCAGGGTTGGGCACTTTTATCCTAGTTTCACACTGTTAATCCTAGCATCACAAAGGGTCAGCCAGCTCTAAAAGCCCCATCTCTGCACATGTGAGGCCTTGTGGGAGGACATCTAGACTATATAAAGTCACCCTGGCTGCTTAGTTACTGAGCATCTCTACAATGGTATATGCTCCTTGGTGGAAATTAACACAAGACACAAGAAATGCAGGGTTTATGTCCCATCCTGTCCTCTTCCTCAGAGGTATTGTTCTTTGATTGCTAGTTTTGCTTCTTTCAGGACTGTGTCCTTTAAGCTTCTTCTAGGGTACAGGAGATGGCTTTCATAAAAGTAAAGACTTCTCTACCACAGTGGGCATGATTTTAAGGTTTACCTGAGGTTCAAGGCAGTATTCCTACACACCAGACTCATCAACACCATTGGATCTGCTGGGCCTTGTGGCTTAAATGGCTGAGGAACTTGCACTGCAGCCTAATTCTGATGCGAAGCCTAGGCTTACATGTGTCCTGAAAGCTGGCAATGTTCTGACTCAGTCAATGAATAAGTATTCCCAATTATAGTATAAGACAATCTTTTATGTTTAGAAATTGATTCTGGTGACCAAGAGTGGAGAATGGATAAATGAAACAGAGAAAGATAAAAAGCCCATGAAGAATACATGATTGAGGCAGTCATTGTTACAGACAACTGATGCTTGATTCTACAAGACCGCCTGTGGAGCTTTATGACACATGTCTAAGAACTATGTGTGGCTTGAAGAATGAGGAAGGGAGGAGTTGATCCCCAGGCTCTGTTCTCAAGGGCTGTGCACACCTGAGCCCTAAGAAGTTTCCTGCGCCCTCTTTTGTCTTCTGCCTCAGTGGGACACCTGGCTCACGCCCAAAGTTAAGCTCTGATAAACTGTATTCATGTAATGCTGATCCAAGCCTGAGAATAACCAGGTGCCACTGGAAAGCTACACATGTGCCAGGAAAAGAAGGGGAGCTACTGAGTCTTCCTGGCATCCAGAGGTGATGATCAGTGATATTTTGCAAGAATATTTTCATTAACAACATGCCTTTATTTCAGTAATCTCTCTAGAAGCACCCCCCCCCAATTTTCATTAAATACAAGTACAGTAGCACACCAAATTTATATCGGGTCCCAGAGCCTGGGAAAGTCTCTTTGCATACAGGTTGTATCATAGTTTTAGGCAACTAATCTGATAGGGCTTGTGTCTAGATGTCCCCCAAAGCCTCACACAGTCATAAAAGGGGCACTTTCAGAGGTTGCTAGATTGAGGGTGCATAACACTGACACTGATTCAGGGTACAATGCTAAGAGCAAGAACAGTAAGACTGAGGAAGTGAATGAGATCCACCCTAAGTATCTTAGAGAAGATAAATGAGATAAAAAGAGCTGTGGCCATCCTTTGTTGCTTGGTTATTTTCTGCCTGCCATAAACTCTTTTCTGTCCCACAATGCCTCTCTGCCATGCCACCCTGCCCTGGAGCCAGCCAGTTATACTAAAACTTTTACAAACTGGGAACTAAATATACCCTGCCTAGACCGTGCAGGCCTTCCTGCGGTTTGCACCACTGTACCGACCTGAAATGGCCGTCCAACCAGCTGTTTCTACAAGCCAGATCCAAATGAGCAAGGCTCAGAGGAAGATGGTGTATGTGTGGTGAGGAGGGGACAGATGTTCCAGGTTGTCTTACAGTCATCTCACTGGGGTAGTAAGTCTCTCATTATTATTAGGTTATTGTTGTATTAAATATTATAAATGGAAAAAAGATTCTAAAAGCATTTTTCTTTTTCATTCAAGAAATACTTATGAGCACCTGCTACATGCCAGGCACTGCTACATGTTAGGGTAGTGATGAATAAGTCTTAGTCCTTTCCATATGAAATAGTCAAATGAATTTGAGCTGATGTCATAAGGGAAATCATGTGTGCTTCTGTATATTCATATCTTATTGTGTTGGTTGATTCTCTTTCTTTTTTGTTTTTGTTTGTTTATAACCTCTTTCTGAGATGACTTATTCAGTACATATTCTAAGTACTAGCACTGTCCTAAGCACTTTGCAAATATTAACTCATTTAAGTTTTACAACTTTATGAGATAGGTATCTATTATTTTCTCAGTGCAGGGGCAAAGAGAAATTCAATTAATGTGACATAGTTAGTAAAAAAACAGTTGGAATTTGACCTTAGGTTGTCTGGTCTCAAAATTCATGTTCTTAATCAATACTATAAACTTCAGTCACCAGAAATAATATATTGCATCCCCTGCCTTTTAAGATGGAGTCAAATCTATAATCTTAATCTGTAGCCTCAAGCATGCAGCACAGAACATGTACACACACTGTGTCCTTGAGGGCCCGGGCCACACCAGAAATAGGAAGAGAAGTCTTTTGGCTGCTGAATTGCATTTATTGGTTACTGGTGGATGATAAAGCACAGATACAAACTAAAACAGGTAAAAGGAGCAAGACAGAGCTGGGGTTAGAGAGAGATAGTAGGTGTAGTCTAAGACAGACTCATGCAAATTAGCACAAAACTGAGCTCTGCATTCTTAAGATGGGGAGAATTATCTGATGATAAGAAAGGGCCTTGACAGTAGCAAAAACGCTCACTGTAGTGTCTTTCAGTGAGTGGTTTACAGCTGCTCTGTAACATTTTGCTTGGGTGAGTTTGCTGTTAAATGCCTCCCCGCACACACTGATACACAGTATTTCACAGCTACGTGGAGGCACTTGGAACTGTACTGCACTATGTCTGCCAGCCCAATAATATTTTTTGAATTTAGCACTGGCTCTTCACAAAACTCAGATAGAGGTTAGGGGAGGAAGATTTGTGTCAGTTAAGACTTAAGCTTTTAAAGATGCTTATAATTCTAGAAAGGATGAAAACATCCCTGGTAAAGAACTCAAATTTTAAAAATAAACATAACAAAATGAAAATTATACCAAAGCATCCAGGAAGCATTGCACAGGAAGGGGTTAGTTGTGTGGAGTTTCTCAGGAGGTGGCTTTTGATCTTGGATTCCAACCGAGGGTCTTGTAATGCTAAGACAGAAAGGGCATTCAGGACCCAGCCATGAAAGTGAAAACACTTGACTCAAGTTCGAGGAAGAGTAGGCAGTCACAAATTGACTTTGAAGGATGGTTCCCAGAAATAAAACAAAGGAGGCTCCACCCTTCATTTCTCCTCCAGCTGCAAGAGGCTGAGGAGCATCATCTACAGTTCAGGCACTGCACTAGATAAAAGCTTTATCCTACACACCTACTCTCAAGAGTGGGTATTATTAATTCCACTTTGCAGTCCAGCAAACAGGTCAGTAGCAAGGTTAAGTAGCTCTAAGTAACTGTGTCCTGTAGCTTTTAAAGTGTGGAACCCTCAATATATGCCAGTTTATTTCCCCACCCAATCTTTTGTGTCCCACACAGTTTAGTAAGTTGATTTAAGAAACCAGTTGAGGTGATAATTATTTGAAATGCTGCAGTCATTTCCTTGGTAAATCACATTCTATATCAACATTTTTTGCTAAGGCTTGGGGCATAGTAAGATTTCTTTTCTGTGTGCACGATAGTATTTCATTTCATTAAAAGCTTATCGCTTTGCCCCATTTGACACTAGATGATGAAACCGAAAATATCTTTAATGGAGTTTTCAGGATGGCCTGTCCCTAAGAAGATAATTATGCAAAGCAGTATGTAGGCCAAACCACGTCTACGAGAAACAAAGTTTCTGCAAACGCCCAGGCCACTTTGAGACACCTGGAAAAGTTTAACCCGGTGCGGACCGAGCAGAGCCGCCCACGGGGGCGCGCGTAACCCGCGGCGCCCGGCTCCGCGAGGCGTGGCCGCGCCGCGCAGTCTGCGCATGCGCACTGGCCGCGGCGGCGGCGCCGCCGAGTCCCCGCCGCCCCGCGCCGTCGCCCTCACGGTGCCGCCGGCCCTCGCCCCTCCTTCTCGCGCGTCCAGGCACCATGGCCGATCCTCGCGTGAGGCAGATCAAGATCAAGACTGGCGTGGTGAAGCGGTAAGGAGCCGCGGCGGCCGGCGCTCCGCTCTCGGTTCGTGGCGGGCGGGCGGAGCTGCGCAGGCCCGAGGCGGGCGCCGGGCTCCAGGCCTCACGGGTCCGCGGCTCGGGCGGGCGGGACGCCCCTCAGCGCTCGCCCCGCCGCTGCCCGGCCCAGGCCGCGGGTCTCGGCGGGGCCGGGACGGGACGGGGGCGGGAGGGGCGGCCGGCGGGTCCCGCGGCGTGCGCGCGTCCGGCGGGGAGTTGGTCGCGGGCGGCACCTGGCCTCAGGTGAGCTCCTGCCTGGAAGCGCGTGGCCCGCGAGAACCCGGGCTCCGCTCCGAGACCGCGGCGGCCCCCGCGCCTCCGACGTGGCTGCTGGACGCCCGAAGAGGGGGCTCCAGCTTGAGCGCCCCGCCAACTTCGGCGGCTCTGCGCCCGCCGGAAGTATCCCGGAGCCGCCCGAGGCCGCGGTGCTGGGCGCGCCGCTCCGGGCCCGGAGCAGGCCGGTAATCGGCTCTGATTCCAGAGCTTCCGGGAACTTGAACTCAGGCCTCAGAAGTCTAACTGTGGGCAGCAGTCCAGGGAAAGACGGAGCAGGCCGTGCAGGAGTAGACTGGACGGGCCGCCCTGGCCGCCCGCACCCCTCCTCGGGTGAGTGGACCCTCAACAGAGGAAGGACAAGACAGAGGGAGAATACATTCGCTTTTAAACCCTTTGAGCACAGCAGCATGCTTTCTTCCTTGCTGAAGCATAAAGAGCATGATAGCAAGAGGTAGTAGTTAAATAAGTGCACAGACTTTTCTTAAAGAGACTGCTTGGGTCAAGTTTCGATCTCATTTATGCTGTGTTCTGGACTATATTACATTGCATAGTGCCTCTGTTACCATATTTATAAAATAAAGTAACCATTTTATGCAGTTGTTGCCAGAAATGCCTACCGTACCGTTTAAATGTTTTGTGGCAAAGAGCCAAGTAAGCTAGTAAGTGATGGTTAAATGTTACTGTGGTCACGTTTCCTACGTAAGAAACTGAGGTTTAATGAAGTTTGAAGAAGAAACCAAAGTCGTCAATGGCACACTGCAGGTTAGCTGAGTAAGGAAGTGAAACGAAGTTTCTGAGATATGTCATTCTTCTTAAAGCTACAGAGCTTTAGAGTGTATTTAAAATTTGTCGTAATGGGAGATTTGAGATGTATAATTGAAAATATACATGACATCACTAAACCCAGAGTCCTGTTCTCATGTGTTAGACGTGTTGGGTCATTTTATTCAGTATTTGACAAATGTACCAGGGTGTGTTAAAGAGTGCTGTAGACTGGAAATCGTAAGTTCCTCTAACGGTGGTTTCTCATCCAAATAATCTATAATTGTTTTATAAAATTATTAAGTTCCACTAGTTCTATGTTTATGATGCATACTGTAGAGAAGAATCACTTAGATAATAATGAACTAATTTCTTAAGATTTCAAAAACTCTCAAGTAATAAGCTGCCTGTGGCCAGCCTGAGCAATTTATCCAGACCCTGTCAAAATAAAATTTTTTAAAAGGTCAGGGGATGTAGCTTAGTGTTATGGTGCTGGCCTACTATGCCTAGCATAGTTCAGGATTCTGGGTTCAATCACTACTACCACCAACAGTATCTCACTAAACTTCAGCTACTCGGTAAACTGCTTAGAAATAGAGCTTTCACTTTATTTTCAGTAACAATATGTAATTGAACTTTAAATTTGATATACTTAATACTTCAATCATGTTATCATAGTAGGTTATACTATCATTTTTATGAAGTCTTCACAATGTTCATAATTTCAAATTGCTTATGTTAGTAGAAGTAGCTGTCATACATTATTTTCATAGCTTTTCTGTTGACATTTGAGTATAGAGCTTCCCCTCTGTTATACAATGGGATGCACTTTTTAATATCTAAAATTTTAGTCATATTTAGTGTCGTATTTTTAGTAACATATTACTATATTATAGCAATTTATATGTAGTAATAATATAGTAATGGCTTAGTTTTTTTAATCCTCTAAATCCGTAGATATTATTATTCTCGTGCTTACTTTTGAAAATTATTTTGTTATGACTCTTTTGCCTTAGGTTTTTTTTTTTTTTTTTCTGTATGTAGCGTTACGGTGGCACAGGGAGTAACCCAGGGCTCAGGAGGCTGAGGCAGGAGGATTACTCCCAAGTTGGAGGCCACCCTAGGCTACATAGTTCAACACTGGCCTGAATTACATAGACCCAATCTCAAAAAGCAAAATAAAATAAATCTATATTTTTATCTCACCAGAAGAGGAACAATAAATGAGGCAGATAAGGTAACATATTTATGATTTTGAATGTGATCATGGAGCTTATTACATTTCTCTATGTAAGATTTTTCATAATGTAAAGAATTTAAAATTATACTCCTATTTTTCCTCTCCCAATTTAATTTCAGTTGTTTGAATTTCATGACTCAGATATGGTTTTGGTTTGGTGAAAGAGCTTCTTCACCTCTTTCTAGTCAAATGTTCATTTCTTATGACCTCATTTTTCTTCAGAAGTCACAAGTTGGATGAAGAAATTTAAAATTATCTCTTTTGCCTCCACTTCCTTTAATTTTCTCTTTAGAGTTGAAAGCTACTAGGAATTTTTTTTCTAGGCCTTTGTCCTAGAGTTCAATTCGACTAGGTTATACGAGGGAGAATAATTTTTTACAGTTTATAGACTGCAGGCAGGTCTTCTAGAACGTTCAGATGACTCAGACGTTCCCAAGCATGGATTTCCAGAAGAAATGTGGACAGGTGCGTTAAATGTTAGGGGAGTGCCAAAACAGGCAGTAGGTAGATGGTGGTGTTTGCCGTTGCCAAGATCAAGCAGAGAGTAATAGTCATTTTAGACTGTTGGCAAAATGCTGAAGTCAGAGAAGTGGGTGCTATCCCATATTAAGACAGAAACACGTTTCAGGTGCAGTTTTTTTAGGCAAAGGATAGGAAGATAAGATAGCCTCTTCGTGCTGGAGAAGCTTTGGTTCTCATGTAGTAGGTAACAAGCAAAGATCTGATCTCTAGAAGTGGTTTCAAGAGAAAGATTCTGAGGTACAAAAAAAGTCTGTTTAATTGGACAGCAGTGAGGCTGACTTGGAGCTCAGCCTCTGACCCAGAAGCCTCCTTAAATATCTTTCTTCCAGTCATAGAATTGTTTTTCAGGACTGATTTTGGCTGTGAAACTAGAGAGATGTGTGTTAGAGATGGAATGGGTGACTATTAGGTTTCTTGGAGCAGCAGCCTTTGTTAACATGTTTACTCCTTGGCACATTCATAGTTGAAAAATCTGACATTCTTAAGTGCTTTGAAATAAAAGAAAACTTCAAGTGCTGAAATGTCACTCAAATTTCAAAGCTTTGAACATTTTAGATTTTCAAGTTAGAAATGCTCCATTGGTAAAGTTTATGCCAGTCCTGAAAATCTAAAATGAAATCTGAAACAGTTCAGGTCCCAGGCATTTTGGATCAGGGCTATTTAGCCTATGGCAAGAATTAATTGGCAGTTTTGTATCCGGCTGGCTCTTTTTAAAAAATGTAGGCCTCTGTTCCTGCACGTTACTAGCCCTGTTGTTACCTGTGACAGGGTTACAGCCAATCTTCCAGCTCTAGCAAGGAGTCTCCAAATCGTAGATAAACTTCTCCTTTGCAGAATGGTATTCCCTTCACCCCTTTGCGCCCCGCCCCCCCTGCACTGTGTTTTTGTTTTGTTTTTGGACATGTTGGTGGCATCAACTGTCACAGCTTGGAACATTCAGTGCAAAAACTGCCAAAGTCACAGGCAAACCAAGATGATTGATTACTTCTTCTGTAGCAAGCTAACAGCTCTCTTGTCTGTGTTCTGTGATTTGTGTGGAGGCTGTTTGTTGATAGTACAACTGTGAGTTGTGCATTGGACCTTACTTAAATTAAAATTTATATCCATGATGTAAATATGAGTCCTACCAGAGTAGTTTATTTGCTGTTAACTTAAAGATTTAGAAAATTTCACTTAAATAAAACATCGAATTGTTATCATCTAAATTTTAATGTATTTTAGCTAAATGGCGTAAGACTCTCATACGTTTTCAAGTTGGATTTGTATTTATAAATATACTTGTTACTAGAATTGTGATAAATTCAGGAAATTCTTCTGCAGGAAAAAATGCTTTCATCATGTAGCATAAAAGGTTACTTAATAATTTAAACACAGTTTACTTTTATAACAGAGCTTGCTGTAATGGCCCAGTGCTTGGTGAATTCATTGATTAAAAATACTTTCTTAAATATATCTTTTTAAAACTGTTTTAGATTGGTAATGGCTTAAAATCCAAAGTGAACAAAGAATGTTGGGGCATTGGAAATAGCACTGACATTGGCCCATGGTTTTCCTCTGATTAAATGAAAGTGACACCAGTAGATTAGAATGAGACTAGGACAATTCACACTGCAATTGTGTTAGTTTAACTTTAACAATCTTTTAACACTCTTGTTTAAATGTAGCTGACATACCATAATTACAAATCTACCAGCCCTGATTATAGAATTTTACATCATGAACCTGTAGGGAAATTGTATTGATTTCTTTCTTTTCTTTTTTTTTTAATAAAGCATCACTGTTCCCAAACTGTGATATCTTCCCAAGTTTGTTTGTACATACACTCATGTATACAACTGTGCATTGTGTCTGGCTGTCTCTGTCTTTTGTGTGAATGTGTGTGTTTGTGTGTGTCTTTTAAATGTATATCTTAATCTGTATTGAACTAGCAATAGAGAGATTTTGTTGTCTTTTATGTTTTTAATTCCTGCTACACAGTTTGTTTTGTATGTGTGCATTGATTAGCAATAATTAAAAATAACAAAGGACAAAATCCTTAACTCAATATATGCTAACACAAAAATTGAAAAAATGCAAGTGAAATATATAATTAGATATTCTTAAAGCTTTTCCCTTGTAGCTTTAACTGTCTCTACACATCTTGTATTTAAAGTAATGATGGGTAGAATATGATGGACAGTATCTGAGAGAGGTTAAGGATGTACCTTTGTAAATTACTCTTCTAATATTTGCTAGCTTCATCATTCCTTTTACTTCTTCTCATGTACCATACCCCTTTGGTTTCAGTTAAAGTGAGTTAAGTTAGAGTGGCTAACTTCCTACCTTAAAGTTCAGTTGGGTCCGTTAGGAATTTCTATATCCAATTCACCATAGTGGTGGTCACAGGCAGGGTCATAGTGATTGTACCTGGTTCTTCAATTTCTTGGCAAGTGGTGCCTCTTAGGAACTACACAGCTAACAATTAGATGTCTCTTCAAATTGGAAATGGAGAGGAGCTGGGGATTTAGCCCAATGGTTCTGCCGTCTGCCTGACAAGTGCAAGATCCTGAGTTCAGTCCTCGATAATGACATACCCCAATGCTGGGCGTGGTGGCTCATGTATGTAGTCCCAGCACTTGGGAGGCAGAAGTAGGATTGTTGAGTCTGAGACTAGCCTGGGCTACATAGCGAGTTTGGGACCAGGCTGGACTACAAAGTGAAACTGTCTCCAAAACAAAATAAAACAAAGCAAAAACCTGGAAAGGGAGAAAGCTAAGGCCACTCACGACTTTGATTTTCCTTACATAGAGTATATTCTGTAAGTTGGTTATGGAGATAAACACCCTGTCAGCATGCGTTTGTGAATGTGTACATATGTGTACATGGATGTAAACATGTGTGTGTTCATTATTATATTTTTTTTGTTTAGTAGTAAATTTTAAAAAATTTAAAAATTAGTAAATTTAAAAAATTTTAAAAGGTTGGTTACAGCAATCCAAAATTTTTAGAATATAAATACTTACGTGTGTGTTCTTTCTATACCAGTAATGCATTTTCAGTAATAAATTTTATTATTATGCCTTTATTCCCAAACAGCACTATGTTTTTTCCTTAATAACTTGTCAGAGATCACATTGATCTGAAGATCACTTATTTAGCAGCTTCATTCAGAATCCATATCTTGCTATTTTTGAAGATCTTGATGTGGTGTTGAGATATAATAAATACTCAAGTCTTTACAGTGAACAAATTAGTGAAATTTTTCTGTATAAGAATTATGAACTTAAGTAGGTGAGAGCTACTGAATCAACACTGTATATTACAACATGATAGTTATTATTATTTATTATTGTAGCAGATAAGATCTCAGGCTTCACTTACTACATATTGCATATGCTAGCCTAGGAAAATTACTTAATTTTTAAAAGCTCCTGTTTTCGTAGCTGGTATATAGGGTTAATGATAATCGCTTTCTCATGTTGTTGGGAAAACTAAAGTAATTGTGTAAAATAGCCCAAATGCCTGCTGTATAGTGTTTAGTATTATTAATTGATATCAGTTATCAACATGTTAATACGTTTCTGCTGTAACAAAATATCAAACTGGATATTTTATAAATAATGTAAATTTATAAATAATAGTAATTATTTTTCACAGTACTAGAAGGCTTGAAAGTCCAAAGTCAGGGTGCCAGCAGATATCTGGGAGAATCTAGTCTCTGGTTCTAAGATGACATCTTGAATGCTGTATCATCACAGAGCAGAAGGGCAAAAACAGGGCCAGCACTGTGTGAAGCTTCTTTCGGGAGATCCCATTCATGTAGGAGCAATCCTCATAACCTCAGCGACTGCAGAAAGCCACAGTTCTTACTACTCTTGGGTTGGAGATAGTTTCAATATATGTTTCAGAGGGATATCATCATTCAAAACAACTCTATTAGTACCTTTGTGAGGATATATAAATAGTGTTAGGTAGAAGATGTAAGCATGAATGGTTACTGATCCTCAGGAGAGAGTCTGAAGCATCCCATCTTTTGTATTGTGACAAAAGCTTGCTTTTTAGTTGGTGGTCATATTAACTGTGAAGAAGGAAGAGTGAAGCTTATGTTTTTGAGTAATCTCTAATGCTTGATGATGGCTGCCTTTATAAAAATTGATGAGGCAAGTGATGTCCTGCTTGCCTCGAAAGTCAGTGCTTCCATCTATGTGTTACTGGAAAACTTTTGTTTTCACTACTACAGAACTAAAAATACATTAAGCCATTTTTTCCATTCACAAAGCTACTAGCCGCCTCCAAAGTATGGGTGAGGACCGCCTTCGCAATCCCTGACATCCTTCCAGAGTTTGTTTAAGATAGAAGACATTTTTTGCTTTCTTTACTTTGATTTGCTTACACTTGTACAATAGAGTTTTCTAGGAGGTATGTGATACCGCAACAGATTAAATGAAGAGACACATAAGATAATCTGGCTGCTTTAATTCAAAGATTTATAAAAAGTTGACTTATTTTTCTCACATTGTCTTGTTTTACGAAATACTATTTTTCATAAACTGGATTCACATCATAGTAAATCTATTTTTAAGTGAATTAAAAATTTTCTAATTTAAAAATATGTCTAAAATTTCTGTTTTACTTTCTTATATATCAATATTGATATTATTTACCTAAACCAAAGCTGCTTGAGGTATCAGCAATTTTTTTAAGGATATGAAAGTATTTTGAAATCAAAGTTTGAGAACCTTTGCACTAGAACAATATACAGATTTCATTATGTAAAAGCTTCAGTCTGAGTCCTTGTTAAAAACATGTACCCAGATCCAGTCCTCCTGAGTCTAATTCTGGGAGTCCTCCACAGGATCCTGGGAGTGTTATGTGTGACATGGTCATGTGTAATTCCTTCTCGTGTGTTCTCTAACCTCTCTTGCTGAGAAACACTATAATTCTGTGAATTCCTGAGAGTGCAGTATCATTTTTATTTTTAATGATTGTAGCTGGTTCTATAATTACTTGGCAAGTGGTGACTTTTAGGAGCTACACTAACAATTAGCTATCTCTTCAAGCTAGAAGGGGAGAAAGCTAAGGTTAGTATATAGTAGGTATTCAGCAGTGTTGAACAGCAAGATGTGAGTTGAGAGAGTGAATATCTGTGTAATACCAAGCAACATATTTTCTTGTTTAAAATGGAGAATTTAAATTGGAACGACTAGCGGTGACTCAGGTAATATGAAAGAAGAAGGCAGAGAAATTTGAGTTGCTAATGATTAATTCTAAGAGAAGACATCTCTGTAATACTTCATATTTTTTTTTTTTTAGGTTTTTTGGGACAGGGTCTCGCTTTTTGGTTCAGGCTGGCCCTGAGCTCAGCCTCAAACTCACATCACAATCCTCCTGCCTCTGCCTCCCGAGTGCTGGGATTACAGGCGTGAGCCACCACACCCGGCACTGTAGTATGTGGTACTGGTTGCTGCTGGGTGTGGGTCTCCACCCAGTATTGTTATGTGGTTACTGGGGAATCGAACCCGGGTCCTTGCGCTTGCGAGACAGGCGCCGGAACCACTGAGCTAACTCCCCGGCCCAATTTTTGCGTAAGGTATTTCATATAAGAATTTTACCATTAGCTGAGTTCTGTCCTTCAAGTACATTTTAAAAGGTACATTTTAAGGTACCTATATGAAAAAATTCTCCTAAACATATATTTGCTTTAGCAAATTACGCTGTACATTTTCATAAATTACCTTTTTTGTTTTTGCTTGGGATATATATTGCTCCAGACTTTTAAAAATAAGAGTTAAAAATAATGATGGAGAATCTAAGATGTGTGCTATAAGGAATAGAACCAAGTAAGCTACTCCAACATTTTTTCCTTTGGTCACTACTTATATACGTTAATTACTTAACTAAACTACTTAATTATGTTAGTTCTAATCCTTGATTTATGCCACACACATACTTGTCCATGCATGACCCTCTAATTTATATGTCTCTTATATGACTATATTTGTTACTTTTTAATAGTACATTAATAGCATGAACCCATCACCCAAGATATGAACTAAAATTGTGATAACATTCAGTTTTGTACTACTTTTTCTGAGGTAACTATTATTTCTATTATTGTGTTTATTTTTACCTTGCTTTTTTGTTTTATGTAATTTTATCATTTGTATATTACTAAGGATTTAGTTTTAGGGCTTTTTTTCTTTTTTAACTTAATGAAAAGGGCATCTTTTGGGACTGTTTTTGCCTAGTGTTATATTGATAAAATTCAAGCACATTTTTTTTTTTTTTTTTTTTTTTTTTTTTTTTTTTTTTTTTTTTTTTTTTTTTTTTTTTTTTTTTTTTTTTTTTTTTTTGAGACAGGGTCTTGCTTTGTAGTTCAGGCTGGCCCTGAGCTCAGCCTCAAACTCAAATCACAGCAATCCTCCTGCCTCTGCCTCCCAAGTGCTGGCATTATAGGCGTGAGCCACCACACCTGGCACTGTGGTAGGTGGTTTTAATAGCCGGTGGGTATGAGTCTCCAAACCCAATATTGTTGTATGTGGTTATTGGGAATCAAATCCAGGCTTTTGTGCTTAAAAGACAGGTGCCGGAACCACTGAGCTAAATCCCAGGCCCACAAAGTATTTATTTCTTTGTATTTATGTGGAAACACAAATACCTTTCCCATCATGACAGAAGAATAAATAAATCTTAAAATTGACATTTTTCTTTCCTCTTTTTAAAAGTGTGTTAAGCATTTCTAGTAGTAGATTAAATAGATGTGCTCTCAAGAGCCAACTTTGACTTTTAGTTGTAATGGTAGGTCTGATAATTTCCTGTCTTTTTTGAGATTGGGATCATGCTCTGTTGCCCAGGCTGATCTCAAATTCTTAAGCTCAAATGATCCTTCTCTTGCCTCTTACAAATAACTGGAACTACGGATATGTGTCATCATGTGTAGCTAATTTCCTACTTTGTAAGTGATAATATTTCTCAAGAGTCTTGGGCGATGGCTTTATTAACTTCATTGCACATGTCTTCTATTGAAGCCAGTGGTTGCTTCCTCATTTTCTTCTTGATATCTGTATATATTTGTAGGTCAGTGTCTACCGTCCTTTTCTACATACATGCCATTCATGTTTTTTGAAGGGAACTGCTTCACCTCCACCTTTAAAAGTAGACTTCTGTCTTTTAAAGCCATATATTTCCCTGGTCACAGAAATTAACTGTGGATGATCATATGACTTAGGCTGACTTAATCAGGGTAAAAATTACAGACTTACTGGGACCAGAGTACTTTGTCTGTGTAACTGTGATTGTGACTGGCAGGCTTCTTTTAGCACTCGGACATCTGGCCTTCAGAATGAGTTTGTATTGTGGCTAGCAGAGGGAAGAGAAAAAAGAACTTGCCCTTTGTTTATTTTGGCTGTGCTGCAGATCAAACCTTGGATGCCTCATGCATGCTAGGCAAGTACCACAGTTCAGCGAACTCCTTGAAGGTATTGTTGAACTGTTGCATCGGCCAACCGTGAAGCCAGTCCAAATAACAACAGAAACATCCCAATGTAACCCTTGAATTGAAATAGTGTAACTTTATTGATAGACTTGCTCTCATTTCTGATTTATGTAGGTGTGATACCAAACTGGCTAGGGACTCAAATTTTACTGTCCTGTCTTTTTCCCCCTCCCCATGGTAAATTGTACTGTTGCTTTAGGTTTAACTTTGGCCCTCCAGTTTCCCTCTGATTCAATGTTCTGATGAGATCTGATCTTTCTGTCAAAAGTAGGGAAAAAAACCCAGATGTCTTTCTTCAGCTCTTCCTCTCACCTCCAACTGTTCTGACCCAGTTTAGTGATGTTCTCTGATTAGAGGAGATGAAAAAGGAGAAAAAGAAGAAGCTGTCTTCCCTTGGAAACTGAGTCTTTTCTTCTTATGGTCCCTGTCTTTCTGTTCCAGTCCCTCATCTTAGCTCTTAAGAAATAGAAGAGTCATCACTTGGGTGGCAAGGATTACAGTAATTTAAGAAGCATTCTTGGCATCCTAGGTATACAGCATATTCTGTGAACAGGGTTCATTATTACATGGATACACATTCAACAAGGTTAAATAGGCTTTTGTGGGGCAATTTATAAAGTTTAATGCCAAGTATTGTATAACATTTTCCTATGGAAAAAATGCCTATTGAAATCCCTGAAAGTCTGATTGTAATAATGATTTTTGAGTTTAACAGTCTTTAATTGGATAGTATCTCAACTGTATTTGTCATTGAATATAACTTAGTATTGTGTTTAATATTTTTCTCTCTCTTGTTTCAATGTGATATTGTCAGCCACAATGTGCTTCTTACTATTCTTACTTCTGATAACTTCCAATTTACATCTGTCACTGCTCTTTTTGCTAGTGCTAATTGTTTTCAGACAATGAATGGTAGGGGACCTTTTAGAGCTTTGAGCCACACAAACAGCCCACTGAAGCATATATGCCCTAGGTTTGCCACTGCTATTTTAGGGTACCCAGACCATTTCACTTCTGAATGGTGATATGAAGAACTGAGATTGTTGGAGGCCCATTGTCTGATCATTTCTTTCCTTTGATGAGACTTTGTGTCACCATAATCCCATTAACCTACACTAGGACGTAAGTGCCATAATCAGGGACATACTCCCGGAGGTGTGCACGTAAAAGATCTTGGGAAATACTATAAAATGAATGAATTTACTCTTGCTGGCCTTGTAAGCTTCTTGAGGAAAGAAATGTTATTGTATTTTTCATTTTCTCTTATTCTAACATGTTTTAAAGTACTTTAGAACAATATTTTTGTGTAGGCAATTATACATAATGGCATAAAATTCCAAAGGTATGGAAAGATACTCAGTAAAGCAGGGGAAAAAAAAAAATCACCCATGCCCAATATTTCACCCTTGGACTCAACATCATTGGTCATTTTTAGTGAGTATTATATTCTCCCTGAGGTACTCTGTGCACCTGCAAGTATTCTTGTCATTCAGAATAAATAATAGTTCCTTTGTAGACACTGTTTTGTAGACATACTGCTTTTTTGTATTTAGCATTTAAAGAATATTGAGTATCATTTATATGAATGGCTACTAAGTATTCAGTATAGACATACCACATTTTTCTTTTAAACTGGTCTTTACATGATTCTTAGTATTTTCCTGTTTTAAACAATGCCGCAATGAATACCCTTTTAAGTGTGTACATATGTGTGTGTCTTACAAATAGGCAGGTATATCTGAAAGACCTACAAATGCAGTTACTGGCTCAAAAGGGATGTTTGCATTTAAAGTATGGAAAGATATTGTCCTATTAGTCTCCATAGTGTTCTGTTTATAATTGCTGTAATGGTAGTGATTTTATAAAGAGTTTTGATAACATGCAGCTTTACACCTTGTGGTCTGGAAAGAATTATGCCCAAGTATGTGTAGCTTTTTTTTAGAGAAGTACTTTCTACATTGTTAAAAGTTACAAGGTAACAACAGCTTAGACTGGCAAATAAAACTATTTTGATCACTTTGGAATATAGTCCTAAAAGGACAGAATTGTCTTTTCATAACTAAATTGTAGAGCTGATTAGGTGCCCCTTAGAAATTCTTAGGTGTTTTCACATACTCTGTTGTTTCTGTCCCTCTTCTCCATCCCTTTTTCAACACGCTTTTGCAGAATCCAAGAAAAGAGATAGATGTTACTTTGCTCAGGATTGCAAAGGATTCCTCATTTATTGGTAAGACCAGAAGTGGGAAACTTTCTGCCTTACTTATGCTATATCTGAAGATACTGACTTGTCAGGATGACTTTTTTCTGAAAGAATTTTTTTTAAATTGTTTTGCATCTTCTTCAAAATTAAGTCCTTGGAACTGTGCTCAATAAACTGTGAGTATAAGTTACTTTTTGTTTTATAATTTCAGTTTATAAGTAGTGAATTTTGATACTCAAATTAACCATTGGTTAATAGCAATAAACACTTTTGGATTAGTGGTCCTAGGAGGGTTTGCACATGAGTTGCTTTAGTTTCTGAGAAGATTAGTCTTGATATCTTTGGAGAAACTGTAGAGGATATTTTTTATATTGTTAAAAATGATAGAATAAGTTGTGTGTGGTGGTGAATGCCTATAGTCTCAGCTATTTAGGAGGCTGAGATGCGAAGATCACTTGAGCTCAGGAGCTGAAGATCAGTCTGGGCAACATAGTGAGACTTTATCCAAAACAAACAAACAAGTAAAAATTATAAGATAAAAACAGATAAAGCATAAACTATGTGCAGTAATTCACATTATGTATTTCTCAACATAGCCCTTTAAAAATAAATATTTTACATGTAAATTTAAATTTCAAATATCCCAAACCTAGCTGTTGCCAAAGTATTTATCTGGCCAAATAGAATAAGAAGAAGCAGGAAAAAAAACTTTAAAAGACCAATAGCACCTTGCTAGCACATTGCTAATAAGGACTAATAGGTACTTAAACTGATGAAAGTGATTCAGACAACAACATATTAACCCCCTACTGTGCCCTGTTTTAAGCTGTTAATAGACATTAGCCTTTTAAAGAAAGACTAACACTTTTATATTCGTTTTCTAAGCTTTTGATACAGTAGTGAACCATTATAGCCACATCCTGTATTGGATTCTCTTAGTTTAATCCATTTTCCAGAATCCTGTTGATGGATGCTGACTGCTGTGAAAGTTTAGATTTTATGTAGTTGTTAAGATGCCTTAACATAATTAGGAATAATTTTATATTTTGATCACTATAACAAAGTGTTATAGGTTATACAGGAGGAATTAAAAACTTTTTCACTGATAGAATGTTATATGTAATGAAAGTAATGGGTCTTAGGTTTGATTTTTTTTAAAAAAGATTACATAGTAAGGCTAGTCATAGTTTGCACTTGGACTATATATTTGTGAGAGGAGGATTATAAAGGTGTAATTGGCCTTAAAGATACTGTAAGTAAACTTTAATGCCAATTCCCTACAGGTTAAATAATATCTTTCAGGTACATAATAATATCTTTCAGGTGCATTTCTTTAGATAGATTCTTTGCTGGATATTTTATGTTTTCATAGTAAGTCTAAATAAAATTCTAATAGAGATTTAGTTTGATTTTAAACAATTTTTAGCTTGAAGTAAACACTGAAGAATGTTAGTTGAATAAAATAATGTTGTAATGTGTATAATTTGAATAAGAATACCAGAAATGTGGGGCTTTGATAATTTATTAAAGTAAAAATAGTGCCTAATTTATGTCCATTTCTGTCCAGATGATGCATTTTTTAGTGGTGTGGTACAAGAAGGGAATAACATACACAAAGGGCTTTTCAGGTATTTCTTATGACTATTTGAAACTAAGAAAAAAAAATGTTTATGGAAAACTACCTTGCTTAGTTTGTTTTGCCTACCAGGTTAACAACTGAAAGTGGGCTTAGGCACAGGAATTGAGTTTATTAAGATAGTGACTAACATTAAAGGTAGTACCAGGTTACTGCTTTTTTTGCTAGGATTAGTCTTTTGATGAAGAGAAAGTGCAGAGCATTATACTGTTCTTTCTTCATCCCAGAATAGATTTATTGTATCCAGCTAAAATCTTTTTTCCATATTATCTTAGTATCAAATTCTGCAATTTAATGTCCTGCTTAGTTAGAATTTTATAAATCAGATATAAGTGCAATAGTGAAACATGCCTTGTATGTATAAAAACCAAAATGCCGTGTTGATAACTAAATGGAAGAGAATTATAAACTCTTCATATGAAGTTTCCCTGTCATTGGAACAGAATGACAGTAAACTTGAGGGGATTGTTAATCTTTTCCCCAGTAGCAACCACACAAAAAGCTCATCTTTTTTTACAGTTTGAAGTAGCTAACCCAGCCCTTGAAGAGCTCTGTCTTTTTTCCTAAGGGAAAAGTATTTTCTTGTAAAGAGAGTTGAATATTTTGGCAGGAAAGGTGTGAGAAGAGAACTAGTGCTCCCTGTCAGGAAGTACTCATACTAATAGTACTGCTGAACTAGAATGTGGTAGGTTTTCCTAAGCTTGAAGATTCCCTCACTGGATTCATTCATCAGCTAAGTATTAAATGTTCCCTGTGTACTGTGTAAGGCCTTATCCCAAGTATTGACTGCTGTTCACTGGAACTTTGGTTTTCAGTTTCTTTGAAAAGTGACCTCCAACACTAGCACCAATTCTTGGTTGAAAGAGCATTGATAAGTGCTGTATAACATATAATACATGATATATACTAGGTTAATATTCTTTCATATCATTCATTTAGGTTTATGCTCAAATTTTAGGAATTCAGACTAGTGTTGTATGGGTAAAATTGTGAAATCAGTGAAATTTCACTTACAATACAGTGTTATTGTAATTAAATAAGCTAAATTTATAACCTGAAATTAATCTTAGTAGCAAAGAAGTATTTTGAATTACAGATAACTAATACACATTATTTTGAATTGCACATAATGCACAAAGTACTGCTTTGAAACCAGTGAGTAATGCAAAAAAACACTGAAAAGGACAAGACAATTATATATTGTGTTTGTAATTGATTTATTGATTGCTAGTGTTTTCTGTATCTAAAATCTCTCTTCTCACCTCTTGTTTCCTTTTGGCTGTTTTGGCAACATAAAAAGGTAATGTTGGTTGGTATCTGTTGAGCTTTCACTATGTGCTTTATATCATCTAAGCACTTCACATATGTGTTCCATTGCATATGTAAAGTATATAGATGAAGAATCTGAGTTTAAATAATTTTCCAAAAGACACACTTAGGAAGTGGTAGAGCCAGGATGACATTGTGTGTTGAATGGCACCAGTGCCATGAGTATACCTTTTTCTATTTTTTGACAATTTTATAAAAGGGATGAAACTGACCATGTGAGGTCATTGGATGTAGAAAGAGGAATAAGAGCACATTGTGTTTTTCAGAGGCCCATGGTGTTAAAGAAAGATAAAAGTCTTATGATTAAGGACAGAATGTTCTGTGATTTGAGACAAATTGCCTCTAGGACAGTTTTTCAGCCTTGGCCCTTTTGATATTTTGAACTAATTCTTTACTGAGGCAATAAAGATTTGTCTTTTTGGCATTGTTGTATTTAGGGAGATATACTCACTAGATGACATTGTTACCATCACTATACACATTTATCACAACAAAAATTGCTTCCAGATATCAGAATTTTAGGAGTAAGAAGACTTAGCACAGGTGATATTTGAGTGGAAATCTGAATTTGAATAGAAGTCACATTCTTGATAGAACCATAAAGTGTAAAAGCATGCAGCTGTGAATTAGTATGTTACATTTGATAAGCAATAAAATATTTGTGAAGGCTGGAGAATTAGTAAAAAAGTTGATAGAATAAATTAGCAATCAGTTTTGTATATCCTGCTAAGTATAGATTTTTTTTTAATAGGGAGCAATCAGAGATCTACAAGTGAGTAACAATCTAGAGAATCCACGTTCTTTTAAAGATTGCTTTTATGTATCTTCTTATCTTCACTGCAGTGTCAATAAGTTCTTTGAAGGCAGAAGTCATGTATCTATCAGCCTTCAGTCACTGCATCAAAATACCTGAAACTAATAAGGGAGACAAGGTTTGTTTGAGGGGCTTCAGTTGGTGGTCAGCTGATTGTGTTGCTTCGGACCTAACGTAAGCTGGAAGAGTGCTGTGGAGCAAAGCTACTCACCTCATGGCAGCCAGGAAATAGGGCAAGAGAGAGCAAGGAAAGGACTGAGAACAAAATCCACCCTTCACAGCTGTGGCCCTCCGTGACCTGCTTCATCTTGTTAGGCCCGACCTCCTGTTCATTCTCTAGAAAACGGGCTCATACCTTGAATTTAGAAGTTATTCAGGAAGCATTTTGTAGATGATTAAATGACTGTCTGAGTCAGTGCTCACGGTTCTTTAAATATTCTAATTATCAGACACTAAAGAGGGCTCTGGAATCTCTGGAGTGGCCTCTTTGGGTAGAAACTGTTCCTAAGTGCCTGAGGAATTATGGCAGTTTTTCTGTGCCTTATTGTTGGGCTTGGTAAATATATCAAATTTTGAATATAATACCTCAAAATGTTTACTAATGATGCCATTTCCTCTGACTAGGTGACACACCCTGATTTCTGAGAACTTTGCAGTTTTCTGTCTTTATGAATCATTTCTTTCCTGAAGACTTCACTGGCAAATGAAGAAATGAAGAGCTCTTCAGATGTGCTGCGTCAAACCTACAGACTTACCTGCATCTGACCCTTTCTTCCTCCTAGAATCCTTTTCATTCCATAAAAACTGCAGACTCAGTTACTATCAATAAGTTTATGATTCCCATATTCATATCTTTAGCCCATACCCCTGTTTAAACTCTAAGACTGGCTACCTCTGGACATTTAATATCACATATATGCCTCAAACATCACATGAAAAATGTGTTAGTCTTATATTTTCCCTCTCCCTCACTCTTCCCCTGGGCTCCTTATCCCAGCCAGTGGCATAATGACACCACTATATTACCTTTTGCTTCTTCCTCCCTATCTTCTCACTTCCAGGATTAAATCAATCAATTAAAAATCAGTCTCTTTCTCTTTTTCCTTATCTGGATTACTATCATATTTCCCCTGTATGCCTGATTAGTCTTGCCTTTCTGTGTTGCAGCTAGAGTGATTTTTCTGATTTTATAGCATCTCATTTAACTGTTAAATACCCTTGGGGAAGTAACCCAAATGCTTTATTTCTTGCTGTTTTTTCTGCCACACTCAAACTGAGTGTTCGTATCCTCTCTTATAGAAATATATGTCATCTTCTTAGTACCTAGAATACTGCTTCCCTGCTTCCTAATCCTACCACATACTCTTTCACCAGCTTTGCTCTGCCTGCTGATTCCTGCTCATCTGTCAAGTCCTAATTTTGACATCACTTTCTTTGGAAAGCTTTCCCTATTACCTGTCTTTCAGCCCCCTTTAATTTGAGTCTGTTTCAGAAAGCTACACATTATATAAAGATCAGTGTTTCTGGAAATGATGATGCATACTCATAATCCTGGGTATTTGGGAGGCTAAGGCAGGAAAATTACAAATTTGAGGCCCATTTGGGCAACTTAGCAAGACTTTGTCTTAAAGAAAAAGAAATGGTCTGGGCTTATAGCTCAGTGGTAGAGCATTTGACCTAACATAGGGGAGCCCCTGGGTTCTGACCCCCAAATCAATGTTTAATTGAAAGAGTTGTGATTATAGAATATTTTAGATTTTAATGTCAAATTATTTAGATAACTAGATTACTAATTATGAAATCCTATAATGCCTTGCTTTTGGAAGGCCACCAGGGAGCCATTTACTTGCTACTATGATGCAAAAGGAGAAAAATAAGATAGCAATTGAATAGCTAAGAAGGAAAGAATTAAAGACTCCTTTCCACTTCTTAGTATTGTTGACAGTGCAGCTAGTGCTGGATAAGGAGCTCTTGACTTTGAAGTATGGATTTTTAAGGGCTCAGTAGTGCGTTTTCCTAATGAACATGGGAAGCCAGGAGAAGTGATCCAGCCAAAGATGGATTTCTCTATAGAGAGCAATGTATTTTAAGCTTTTCTGACCCAGACTAGAATAATGAATGTATTTTGCTTTGTGTGACATAGAATACTAACATACACAGGTGTAAAATTGAAACATTTAGTAGTGAAATATTCCCATTCTTGCTACTCATGATCACTCTGACATTTCAAGTTCGGTTCTGTTTTCTTCCTATAAAACAAAGCTAATTACAACCCATTGGGAGGATTTCATAAGCCAAGGATATCACTTGACATGTTAGTTAAAACCAACATTTTGGAATCCTTCTTATGAAAGTAACTGAATCTGTTTAAACTGGCCAGTGCCATAAGCAAATGGGAGCTACTAGGTAGAGGAAGGGAATTACTAAAAGGTAAGGAATATTTGTTTTGTCTGCAGTGTTGGCCCAGCATTATTTTATTTATTTATTTATTTAGAGACGAGGTCTCACTATGTAGTCCAGACCAGCCTCTGACTCACAGCAGTCCTCCTGCCCCTGCCTCCTGATTGCTGGTATTACAGGTTTGAGCTACCACGCCCAGCATCATTACGTTGTTTTGTATTCGGTAGATAGCCTTCCTATTTGTCTTGGAGGAACATGCTCAGGGGCACAAGTTACTTACTTAAAGCCAAATAGATAGCAAAAATCAGAACTAGGGTGTGAACTCATTAACTTAGTTTCCCTAACTCCAAACATGCATTTACATCACTAAGCCTCCCAAGTAAGTAGCTTTGAAATATACATGTTAAACTGAAAAGGGAATTAGTGACATTTAGATGCCTTCAGAATTTTATAGTGGAAAATAACAGTAAAAAGCTCCATTAAATGCAAGTTGAGACAGGCATAAACATTGACAAACAGTTAAATAGTGATAGATTATATTGGCTTTCCAGAGAGCTTAAGTCTTCATGCCTGTGCTCATCCAAGAGGTAGGAGTAACATCCTTAAGGAAGAGATGTGGGGTTTTCTTGGTGAGGTAAATGAATTGTTCAGAGGCTTTACTACCGCACCAGAGCAGATAATAAGGCAATTAGAACTGTTAAATTGATTAAACACCAGACTGGGATGAATTATATCATGAGTTACAAAGAAATATGAGATTTTAGAGCAACTTTTGAAACCTAAAGAGAAAAATATATCAGTAAAATGAAGAGAAATTGATAATTAATGTGCTAAATTTATTGACTGGAAAAATCCTGCTTTTTAACATTTCAGGGACAATTCTAGAATATTTTATCATCTTTGTAAATAATTGGGAAGATTATCAATTTATTCTGATATTTCCATTTCCTCTATTAATAAAATGAATTTTAAAAATAGTTCTTCCCCCTTTTTTTTGAGCTGCAGCACAGCTTAGAGATCATTTAGTCCAACTTCCTCATTTTATAAAGGGTGAACCTGACCCCTTTAGAAATTAAGCTTCTTGCCTGAGATTGCATTGGCAAAGTAGTCAAAAGTTGGAACTGCTAAGTTGCCTGATAGTCCACTGACTTTAACTTTTTTTATTTGACTGCTGTATGAGCTTTGATAAATGACTTATATATGCTGATTTGTAGACTACTGTGCTTCTTAAAATTCCCATCACATAAAATAATTGTTTGCTAGCATTTAAATAATGGTGCTTTTTCCCAAAGATAGCTGGGAAACAATCATTGAATATAGATTGGACTTTCATGTTCCAGTAATGAATGGCCTGCCTGCTTGATTTGAACTACAGTTTTGGTTCATAAATCTAAGTGATCTGCAAACATGATCATATACACCTGGAATACAGACATCTAAAAAGTCCTGAGTAAAATGATCCTATTTCTGTTTTGGCCATAAACTTTTCAGGCTATATAACTGTTGATTTAAACAAAGGAAAACTGTTAAGCTTTCTTTAGAAAAATTTTTGGGATATTAACCTTATGTATCTCCAAAACTCCTTTGTAGCTTCCAGATATTTGGTATCTTTAAACATACACAATTCAATTCTGTTTTTTAAGGTATTGAAATGGCTTTTAATGTGATTATTCAAAATGCCTGTCAAATTATTATGTAAGGCAGCTAATTGCAAAGCCTCATATAGATTTATGTTGTCAGTATACAGCAATATAGGTCACAATTATTTGAGGGAAGATGTCACTGTAGGAAGATTGTAATTATAATTCTACCACTTGGTAAGTTGAGGAAGGCAACATGATACTAGAACTAGGTCTTGAGCCAGTAGTGGAGGTGAGGAAGTAGGAATAGGGAGGGATAGTCATTTCTTGTTTGTATAAGAAATATAATAGCTTCTAAAATTCATTTAAGAACTGCAAGAGTGTAGAAGGAATGGAGTAGTTTTTAATTCTTTGAAATTCTGTAAGCATTGTTTATTTGATTATGTAATACAAAAGAGTTTCAGTGATGGTTTGAAGGTCACACTGAGGAGATAGAGAGTATTTGTTTCATTTTTTTCCCCCCAAACTAGGTTTTTAACTTAGAGGCAACTTTGTCTTTTGAACTATATTTAAATGCTATGTAGTAGTGGGTATGCAGTGAATATTCATTTAAAATGAATTAATTTCTTCATAGGGAATTTGATTTAAGTGGAAGCAATCTTGTTTTTCATGCAAACCTATGAATAGAGTATAAACCCAGGCAACTTACATTAACTAGTAGGTAACAGCTATTTACAATGTATATAAAGTATATGCAGAAATAATGGAAGGATAGTCAATAAGTAAATGGGTATATGAAGGGCAAATTAAGACAGATGCATTATATGCTATTAGTACATTTAATTATTTTTCTTTTTTTGAATGGTCTTGGAGTTGAACCCAGACTTTACATACCTCAGCCTGTGTTGTTTTCAAAAAATTATAAAATTAATAATATAAAGAAGGCAGATATCTAGTTTTCACTAAAATGGTTAATTCTGTTTTAGGAAAGTTAAAATGAATTTAAGTTAGTTGCATGTAAGAACTAGAAATTAGCAATTGAGTCACACCAAAGGTAGTGATAATATTTTATTGAATTAGGAGTACTGTCCTGCAAACATCAAAGGTGTTACATTAAATATGGTTATAGTAATTACCTGGGAGCGAGTGTTCAAGAAAAGTCACAAAGGATGCCAAGTCTATAATTAGAGAGTTGAGAGGAGTAGCGAGGGATGCCAAGTAGCTAAACACAATCAGATTTCCTTTGGTACAGATTCCCTTGAAAAGTGAAACAGATTTTTGCTTTAAAGATATTTGGTTTCTAATTTGGTATCTGCCAAGTTCAGCAAAAATTGAGCAACTCCTTTAAGAGTCAGCTTTTTCATGCTGTAATCTTTTGTATTCATTCAGGACATTAATAAGCCAAAATCTATTCATAATATATAAAATGTAGATTTGCCAGTATAATTTCATAGAATGCTCATTTGTTTATAGAGAATATTTCAATTGAGAGAAATAAGAAACATGTAATCACTTATCAGAGGAAATATAGTTTAAGAAATATATATATAGAATTGTTTCAAATCACTAATTGGGAAGACAGTTTGATTTTTATCTTTAAGCAAAAAAAAAAAAAAGATTGTAATAATTCAGTACTACATATCCTGAATATAAAATTATTAAGATTCTACCTAAAACTTATCTCTAAGATGTTCTGGAAATTTCTCCTTCACAAAAAAAAAATTGCTTAGTATCTTTCATTTTACAGTTAATGTGTTTTACTTTTGCAAAGTCTTCTTTTATTCACATAAAACATAGATGTCATAAAGATTGGTAGATTTGACTATTTAAATGTTTTAAAATAAAATTTGTCTAGGTAAACAGCAAAATGAGAGGAAAAGAGAAAGCGAGGAAAATAATGAATTAGAGAAAGTACCATCTGTATGACAAAAAGAGGAAAAAGACCCGGAATATACAAAGAGTTACCTGCAACTTAATAAGAAAGAGGTTAGCGTTCCAACATAGAAATGTTAAAGAAACAATTTGATGAGATATGAAGTATTAATAACAGCACTACAGCTGTAAGCACTTTACAGATAGTATTGATTTATTTTTCCCAACAACCTATATGGTGGACACTGTTAAATCTTGACTCTGTGTCCTCCTCTGGCAGAGCTGCATGAACAGACATGAGTTAAAGGTACATATGTTCATGTGCTGATATTGTAATCACATCCTGCAAAACAATGTTTGGGTGATGTTTTCGGTTAGTCAGCACTTCTCTGTGTAAACTCACATTTAGAAGCAACTTGTTTGAGCCTACTAGTGAAACCAGATAGCCATCCAGTCATGGCAGCCACCCCATCCATACACCAGCACAAAATAACCAGTTCAGTTTTCTTGCTCTGTAATCATTCAGAATTTGAATAGTTCTGCAGCGCGTGTGTTGGTGGACAATGCCTTACATAACATATTTTCAGTTGGATCCAATGGAAAATACATATGACACAAAACCAAACGTTGTTTTGTCTACATTAATAGACTCACGCCTGAGTTGCATACTGCAGTGACTCAGTCCTTTCTACCAGTCATGCCCCAGTATCTTTATTTCATCTACTTATTATGGTGGTACCTGAATAAAGAACCCATGCCATCTTTCAATGCAGCCTCTTCTAGGAGTTTACAACAAATGTCCTCAGCAGGGAGATTCAGTTTTCACTTATAATGGAAGATTAGGTTACCACTGAGAGTAATGCTGTTCGTATAGTCATGTTTGATGAAGTGGTGGCCTTCAGTGCTGTAACTGATACTTTCTTGGGTTCACTTGTTTTTTTAACTCCAAAAGTTTGACTTTTAAAAAAAATTATCTTTATTGGTACATTATGAATACACATCATCATCGCATTCAACGTGAAGAGTTTGTACCAGAATATGACATGACTTGATTCTCATTTTTTCCCTTTCCCCCCACCACCCTGCATCCCCCACTCCCTATATACACAATCTTTGTTTTCTTCTTTATTATTACCACATTCGTTTTCTCCTCGTTATTTACCTTTACACTCTTTCCTTTTAAATGTTTTCTACTTCACAATATCAACTATACATACTACAACTCATTTACAACTTCATTTTCTCATTCCAGAGAAAAGATATGATATTTACACATCTGTGACCTGTTTATTTTTAATGCAGGATGTTTCATCTCTATGGGGCAGAGCAGTTTTTAAAGTTCATGGCTTCACTGGATAGTCAGTTGCTACATATTGTATAAAATGGGCTTGGAGAATGTAAATCACTTGTTGCAGTAAAACCATAATCTAATTGGACTTTTGGTTTCTTCTTTTAAATTTGGCTTTATATTTACACAAAGTGAATGTGAAACGTGAAGGAAGACTGGTCAGTAATGGAAGTATAGAATAATAAAATTGCACAGTGGATACTGGTTTATCCATCCTAAGCACCACCTGAGAGTCAGGGAATTTCTCTTTATACTTTTTATGTTTGAATTGCCATCCTTTTTTTATGTAAATCAGTGATTAATAAACTTTACTTTTCAGCATTTTTTCTTCCAAAACAGTCTTTTTTATATCTCAAGAATATAAAAGTTAATAAAACCAGAAGAAAAAGAACCTCTGAGACATCTCTTTGGAATGCTTATGCTACAGGAGAGACAGAAATCTACTTTAGCTATCAAGTATTGTTTACCTAATTTTCCTTTTTTTTTAACCCCACTTTCCTTTTTATGATTCCCTACTCACCAATCAACTGATAAGGTTTTTACATAAGTCTCTCATAAGAATGGCTGCCCTAATGAACAAAACTTTCTGGTGATGGTATTTTTTATTGTCTGCTAAAAGTTCACCTTCTGGCATTTTATATCAGCCTAATTAATGTTACTCTTCCCTAAGACCTGATTCTACTTACTGTAAGATGACAAATGTTGAGCCTGAAATAGGGCTGAGAGATCAAAAAAATTGGCTAAAATTAATGACCAAGGGAAGGAAAGCTCTTCAGTCAGGTCTGTCTTTCACTAGCCGGCCTCCTTACCTTTCAGGTGAAGTATAATGACATAGTCATCAACTCTATTAGTTTTTCCTTGTTCAAATTCTTATTAACATTTTATTTGCTTTTAAATGAAAATAAACAAAATATTGCTTAGTTTTTTTTTTTTTTTTTTTTTGAGACAGGGTCTCACTTTGTGGTTCAGGCTGGCCCTGAGCTGAGCCTCCAACTCACATCACAGCAATCCTCCTGCCTCTGCCTCCCTCCCGAGTGCTGGGATTACAGGCGTGAGCCACCACACCTGGCACTGTGGTATGTGGTACTGGTTGCTGCTGGGCGTGAGTCTCCATGCCCAGTATTGTTATGTGGTTACCAGGGATCGAACCTGGGTCCTTGTGTTTGCAAGACAGGCACCAGAACCATTGAGCTATATCCCCGGCCCTGCTTAGTTTTTTTAATAGGTTATTTGTGTCCTGTGTAAAAT
>PVIR01007857.1:0-12500 GCA_004026965.1 Petromus typicus | reverse complement strand
TTAATATGTAGATGATAAGTTTCATATACTGTACTAATTTATTCATAAACTCAAGTTTTAGAAGTTATTTAGATAAAATTTATATTGAAGCTGTCCTAATTAAAATTACTTTGAAAAAGAGCTGTGTTTTTTTAGAGATTGTGTGGCCTAAGGACCATGGAGAGTTTATTGCCATTTATATGCAGCACCTAAGGTAAAGAAATAAACGTGAACTAGGAAAAAAAAGTCAGTTTTTAAAAAATTAATCAGTTATAATATTGTTACTATATGCCCTAGTATTATTATGCTCCTCTTGCTGCCACATTGATTTAAGAAATTGTGTAAAATTGATAATGTACCTTTTTTTGAATTCTAAAAGTTGGAAATTTTGATGTAGTTTTTCATATTTAGTATAACAAAAATATTAATTTCTGTAGTGTTTTAGTTTCTTTTTTATTAGTAATTTGTAATACATGATAAATACATTCATCTGGAGGGATTGGTACATATACTACATAGCACATCTTAATCATTTTTACTTCCCCTTCTCAGTAATTTTAGTGTTATTTGTTTCTTACTCGGAATTTCAAGTTGGTATTTGGTAGAATCTGATCCACTACATCTTTGTGGATGTATTGAAAGCGTACTATGCTTGTTATTTTATGAAGAGCTGAGTTAAACAAGTTTTAATGTTTATTGTAATATTACCCAGTAACTTTCACTATATGAAAAGGAGACTCTTGTATTCAGTATTTCCTAGGCTTTGTTTATAGAAAGCTTTTTATTTTTACCATGTTTATTAACATTTCTGAGAAGAGCACTCTTTTCCTACAAACTAGTACCACTTTTGCATGTTTATGTGCCTATAATCAATTAAAAGATTTTTTTCCTTCATAAGCAAATACAAATTTGAGTCACCCTGCTACAATTTTAGTTTCCATGTATTTCTTTCACTGCAGATGTGACAGTTGTTACTTGGGTTTTTTTTGTTTTGTTTTGTTTTGTTTTGTTTTAGTTTGATCAGAAAAAAAGAATCTTCGTCATAGATGTGTGTGCCTATTTAATTATGGTAGTCTGTCTACTGATCAGAATGCTGAGATTCCGCCAAATAACTTATCTGCAATGGTATAGGAAGAGTTTGCAACAACTTTCTGCAAAATGTTGGGATGTACCATAGAGTACATGATATAAATGTTCTCTTTTTGTGAGATAAGTGAGAGGGTTTTAATGTTTTTGTATGCAATACTTGCTGCTTATGCGGCAAGCACTAATGTGGTAACTGTAGTTCTGACGGTGCAACATTTTAAAAGTGTTTATCGACAAATTCAGAAAGTCAGGCTATAAAATGATTGTTTTACTCTGGATGAACAATTGAAGTGTAAAGGGTAAAATAATTAAATTACACAGAACTTTTGTAAACTGCAGACCAAGATAACAGAAACACCTAAAGATTTGGAGGGTTTGAGAATCTCTAGCGTTAAGATAACTAAGGAATTCTAGTATATTGAGTTTCAAACCAGATCTTCTAGCTATTAAAGTTGTGTCAAGTAAGGCTAACAAGTACATTGCCAATTTTTTCTTTTTATTGTTGTGGTATTTTTCCCCCTTCAGACAGGTTCTCACTTTGTAGTTCAAAGCTGACCCTGTCTGAGGCTGACCTCAAACTTTCAACAACCTTCCTGCCTCAGTCTCCCAAATGAGGGATTACCAAATATTAAGTAAAAGTAACAGGCAGTTAAAGATAGCAGTCCGACTTGAGTTAAAAAGAAAAACCTACTTCCGTGTGGTAAGGTTCAAAATAAAAACACACTGAAAGTAGGCCCTGTAAAACATAATATGTGGATACTATTAGACAGTAATCTATTGTGAAAATTATTTCCAACTGTAACAGTTAATGATGATTTTATCATTCTTCAGTACAAAAGGACTTAGCTAGTACCTCAATATCAGTAATACAAAAAGAAAAGAAATCTCCATACATGCTTTTTCAATTATTTTGTCCTAATGAACACTTCTTAGTGCAACAAACTTAGTAAATGTACACTGCTTCTGTACAGTGCTAATAATCCCAAAGCCATGATCTCAAGACTCTCCAATTTAGGAATCCCAGATTCTTTTTCCACATTTTTTGATTAATAGTCTTAAGAATAAACTGAGTTGATGGATCACCAAGAATAATTACTATAAGAAATACTAAATTGGGCTTATAGTTTGGTAAAATTCAGATATCCTAATTGATGCTAACTTTCACCATCTGTGAGAAGTGGCAGTCATCAATCAAAGTCACATGCATGAAATGACATTTTCTTTGCCCATTTTGGTTATGATAATCTATATTTAGAATAACTATATAGCTTATCATCTACCTGAATGTTCTAAGCAAACAGTATTCTCACAGATTGAAGTATTGCATATTCCTCTAGTTTGCCGGTGTCATCCTTCAGATGCTGTGTTACATCTCTTTTGAATCTAACAATTTTAAAAATAAATTATGAATACTAATACTAAAGATGCAGTTCATCTAGTGTAGTGCTATTGTCAGTTGTCTTAAGTTCTTTGCCTCTTTTAATGGAGCTGATATATAATTACTTTCTTTGAAACTGTGTCACTCTTGATTCATATTTCACTGTGCTTACAGACAACTTAGTTCTTTTTCCCTTGAGCTGCTTAAAGCCAGCGATGTTATCTAGTACATGTACAATCGTATTTTTAAAAATAGCAAAACCAAACTAAAAACTACAACCCCCTCCCCATGCAGAACTTAGGCATGTGCTTTCTGTATCATCAGATCTAGCCAAACGAATGATTAAGAAAGATTTTTAGTCCACAATACTACAAAAGTTGTTAAGACTGACAGCATGATTGCAGTGTTAGTTCATGTTGAGAAGGGCATCATTTTAGAGAGGGGTGAGGATGAGCTAAGTTTTCAACTTGCTGCAGTTGCTGATAGCATGTCTAATTAGAGATGTTACAAAGAAAAGATATGGGTCTGAATAGATTTGACTTTTAGGTGGTAATTAAACTGTCAAGAGTATTTTATATGGAAATGGAGTGGCTGTAGGAAGGCTATATGCTTTGTAGTATCAACTCAGGCAGAAGCTATTTACGATGTTCTTCGCCCTTTCAATAGCATAAACTTTTTCACCTTACATCTTAAAGACTTTTAGAACAACATAAAGGATTATCAAAATAATTAACATTTGTTTATTTCAATTATTGATTCTGACATTATTTATTTAATTTTATTTTTGAGACAGGGTCTCACTTTTGTAGTTCAGGCTGGCCCTGAACTCACTATGTAGCCCAGGCAAGCCTTGAACTCACAGCAGTCCTCCTGCCTCTGCCTCCCGAGTGCTGCCTCACAGGTGTGAGCCACCGCCCCAGCATTGTGGTGGGCGGTACTGATTGCTGGTGTGCATGAGTCACCACACCCAGCACTGTGATACGTGGTTACCTGGGATTGAACTCTGAACCTTGTACCTGCAAGGTAGATGCTGGAACCACGGAGCTAAATCCCCTACCCCTGACAGTAATTTATTAATCCTTGAGATTAATAGTTTTGAAAAAATTGTATTGATTTTGGATTTGGCATGCATCATTTTAGCTATCTACAAAATACATGTTTGACTTCTTTATTAACACTAAAGTAGATATTCTACCTGAACAGTCAGTAAAACTTGAATCATTTCCAGTTAAATGAATTAATGAATACTGAGAGAATATAAGGTCACAGATACTATCAAATATTAGGCTACAAGTGAAATTGATATCATATTGCTTTCAGTGTTGGGTGGCTGGACATAAAGTGTATGGGGATACAGTGTATGTATGTATCTGCCTTTACTCAGTGTTTTATTTAATGCTATTCAGATTTTGAGTGATTTTACTTGGGGAACAGATAAAAGTTACTTAAGTTTTGAAATTACTTTATTTACTTTAAACATGAGATAACTTGCTGTGGTATAAAGTATCGACACTCAAAGTTAGAAGTCATGATTTCAAATCCTGACATCATTTTCTGGCCAGCTGAATTTAAATGAGTCTCTTGTCATCCTTGAATCAATTTCTCATTTGAAAATGGGGGTGATGGCGGCTGCTCTGCTTACTTCACGAGATGCTTGTGAGTTCATTCAGTGAGCACAAGGAGCTGTGACACACAGGCTCAGCTTGGGGTGATGTGAGGCCCAGTCCAGTCCAGTCCTTTAGAAATGAAAGTGAACAAAACTTGGGCCTGTTAATGATGGCAGGGGTGGGATATGTTGTAAAAATCCATAGAATTCAGTGTCTGCTGGGGTGTGGTAGGTTCGCTGGTAGAGTGGTCTTCCCACCACACTGGGACATTTCATTTTTTATGAATGAGAGAAAAAGTACAGAGGAAGAGGAGGCATTCTACTAAGAATAAGCAGCATTTTCAACCTGATTTTATTATGTGCCTTTGTGGGTGTACATTCTTAAGTTTTGTCAAGATGGAATATTGTTGCAAGTTCTTCTTTTGTTTCACTGACTTCAAAATCTTTAATAATTTTCAGTTACTATGTATGCTGATGCATTCCTGTAACTCAGCAACTCAGGAGGCTGAGGCAGAATGATTTCCAATTATCCCAGATGGCTATCTGGGATAATTTAGTGAGACCCTGTGTCAAAACAGAGGGCTGGGATGTAGCTCAGTAGTAGAGTGCTTGCCTTCCATACATGAGGCTCTGACTAGGAGAAAAAATGTTTGGGAGTAGTAGAAAAATCTCACTTAAGACTTTTATAATAAACTGTAAGAGAATTTGTAGAGAACAGCTAAAACTTACTGAATTTTATCTACATACATTTTACTATGTAGATCACGAATGCCAAATCAGACTTGTACATCAAATTTCCAGTTGTTCTCCAGGAGAGTAGTAGTGAAACCTCTTAATTAGTGTGGTTTACTTGTGTTTTCCCAAATGTAAGCAGACACACTTTCCCTAGTGTTTTTTCCTTTGTAACACTATCGAACATTTTATGCTCCATAGCAGTTGAGGGATGCTAATATCTGGTGATTCCCACTCTTATAAATTACAGTGTAGAGGTTCTACTATTGTACTGTTTTATATCCACTTGCCTGTAAATTTCAGAAGTACTTCGTATATTGCAAATATGAACTAGATAGAGCATAATACTTCCTCTAGATATTAGCTGCCAAGAACCACTACTTCCATTAACAGCAAAGGATTAAGTGTAAAATAACAGCCTTTAACAAAATTTATATGAAATATTTCCTAATATTTTGGAAAACAAATTGGGTTGTGTAGGTAACTTAGTCTTTATTTTCATGTTTATTTATATTTGGGAAGAAAAAGATAAATAATTCAATTGCTAAGTGACTATCAGTTTGAATGAATTTCCAAAGTAGGAAAGCATAATTTCTGTACTTGAGATGTTTTTAGCATTAAGCAATAGAAAACCAAATATATATGGTTTAAACTCTTAAGACTATAATCCCCTGCAATAAGAAATGTTCTTTAAAGGGTTGATTAATTCAGCAGTTGAGTAATATCATTAAAGGCTGTAGTTCTCTGACAACTCAGGGTGCTTTGTCCTTTAAACTGGATCTCCTCATGATCTTGCAGATTTCCACAGTGGCAGATATCACGGGGGGAACGGTGTCCAGGAGAGGGAAGGAGGGAACAGCCTTCTCGGAGCCCCCACAGCTATCCATTAGGTAGTTTTATCCAGAGTCGAGTTAACATCACGTGCTGAAACTGTCACTTGACAAAAGGAGTAAAACCTAATGATTGACTTCTTTTAAGGATATGATTTCATGGATGATTCTGAAATTGAATTCTATTAGCAAATAAGAAACGAAGGAATGGCAGAGTAATCAGCTAAGCAGTGTTTTCTATAAATGACACAAACTTTTTTTATATGTTAACATGTTTGAGAACTACTTGAAAAAATAAAAATATATCAGTAGTGGCTATAGGTATGGAGTTCAGAGTAAAGCATTTGACAGCTTAGTAGCTGTGAGAATTTGGATAAGCTACCAAAGTTCCTTAAATTTCAATTTAGTTATCACTAAAACGAGCATACTAGTACCTATTTATAAAGTACCTATTTTAGGGCCAGAGGTTTAACTCCATGGTTCTGGCATCTACCTTGCAAGTGCAGGGTCCTGAGTTCAGTTCCCAGTAACCAGATAGCACAGTGCCATGTGTGGTGGCATACGCCTGTAATCCCAGCCCTCAGAAGACAGAGGCTGAAGGATTGCTGTGAGTTCGAGACTTGCCTGGGCTACAAAGTGAGCTCAGGACCTGCTTGAACTACAAAAGTGAGATCCTGTCTCAAAAATAAATAAATAAATAAATAAAAGTACCTATTTTATAAAGTTGTCTTGAGGATTAAATGACTGTGTGTGTAGTGTACTTTGACACATTACTTCACTGACAATAGTCACTATTAGCTGCTTTTTTGAAATCATATTTTAATTTTAGTTGATGGTGAATGATTCAGGCTTTGGCCTGAGTTTACTACACACAGACCATTTCTGCTGAATTTCATCAAAAGCCTATTTTAAAAGAGAAGGTTTGGCTATTGTAGTTGGAAATGATAAAGCCTAAAAATCATTTATTTAAGCTAACTTTTTTTCGTATTTGTTGCTATCTTAAGCTTATTTTTTACTAGTAGTATTGTTTTAAATTACTTCCATGAAATAAAGACATTTGATTTTTCTTTTTTCTTTTTCTTTCTTTCTTTTTTTTTTGAGACAGTGCCTCGCTTTGTAGTTCAGGCTGGCCTGGAGCTCACTATGTACCATAGGCTAGCCTTGAACTCACAGCAGTCTTCCCGCCTCTGCCTCCTGAGTGCTGGGATTACAAGTGTGAGCCGCCATGCCTGGCACTGTGATATGTACTACTGGGAATCGAACTTTGGACATTGTGCTTGTCAGGCAGACACCAGAACCACTGAGGAAAATTCCCGACCCAATTTGGGATTTTATTCATCTCTAAAATATTGGGAGATTTTAAATCATTAATTTTAATCAATTTTAATTCAGACTTAACATTGTGAGGAAACACAATAAGATTGTAAAGTAGTGATGATATTTAAATGAGGCACTGATATTGAATGTAGCAAATTGAATTGTATAAATGATATTGAATGTAGCAAAATACTGAAATAGCTGTTCAAGTGAGCTCTTGATAATTTTCTTTTCCTTTATCTTTCACGATTTATAGTATAAACATCTCAAATAATTATTTCTTCAGAGACAAGAGAGTTTCTTACGAGGCCTATTAGAGAACTTTTAGGAAAAAGAAACTAATACTAGGGAGGATTTCAGGGAGTTGGTTACATTGATATTTTTACAAGTTTTACAAAATGTTAATTGAATTTTCACTAATTGACCAAGGGTATCTTAACCAACATTTACAATATGTGTTTTATGAGAAATACTTGGTGCACATTACCCAGCCTTTAAACCTTAAAAACAAATACGTTAAATGAGGAAAGATATATTCAGAATATTGGTCTGTTCCGAAAGTTGAAAATGAGTAAATGGATTACAGTTGTATCATTGAAAACATATAGTATAAGATTACTTTTCTCTGTATGTGGATCATATATTACCCAAAGGAGATTGTTTTGCTAAGTCTAGGTTAAATGGGTTGTCTTCATCATTTGCTTTCTATTACAATCAGAACAGGAAGATTGCTGGAGTTGCTGTTTGTTTTTCATTTTTATAATTGAGAGAAAAGACACATGACAACTTTGTCATGTATTATCTTCTGTGTTCTTATTGTCAGTGTTCCTTAGACTATTCTGTTCCTGTTGAAGACATTCCCAGAAGAGTTCACAGTATGTTCTCATGTAGACTGAGTGACTTCTTCTGTATCAGGTTAAATCTTGGACTCCTCCCACCCGCCATGTTACTGTTGCTTTATATGACTAAAATCAGTTAGCCACATGACTCATGCTTCTTTCAGATCTTACTATATGTTGTCAGTCCTTTTTCACTACTTTTTCTCTGTAGTACCATAATCTACCTTAATGTTAGTAAAGGTATTAATAAAGGCAAAAATACTTTGCTTATGTCTTTATTTCCCCCACTAAATTTGGCCATATGCAAGGAATTTTTATAGTTTTATTCACCAGAATGTCATTAGTACATAAAATTAGACTTGGCATATAGTAGCCCCTCAATAAATAATGAGTTAATGAATTTTTCCATCGCTCTTTATTATAGTTATAAATCCAGGTTGTAAATTAATTCCTCTCAGGACTTTGAAGGGTTTGCTCCACTATAATCTGGTATCGAGTGTTATTAATGTGATAGATAATGTCAGTCTGATTCTTCTTCCTTGTACAGCTGACCTATTTCTTTTAAGAAGTTTTAATTTTCTTGGTGCTCTGGAAATTCTTACTGTAGGTAGATATCCCCCCGCCCCAATCCTGTTCGGTACTTACAAAATGCTTTCAGTTAAGATTATTGCTATTTTTTCCCCCTAGCTTTAAAATTTCTTTGAAAAAGAAACTCTTTACCTCCTTTTTTTTTTTCTAACCGTATATAGAGCTGTATATAGCTGTATATAGCTGTATATAGCTCCTGTTCATACACTGAACCTCTCCAATTTATCATCTTTTTCTTACTGTTCCATTTTTTTCTTTCCTCTTGTTAATTTTATATTGTTTTAGTTTAAGCTTTAATATGTATGTTGTTTAAAAAGTGAATTCTGGAATGTTTTAAAACTATAACATCAACTGGTGGACAATTATAGGAGTAAATTGATTTGATATTTGTGTTTTTTATTAATAACATAAGGGCAGCTTATCACAGAGTAGGAAATGGAAGTGTTAGTAAATGATCATTCATTGACTAGAAAAGAGATTAAGTCTAATTTCATATAGTGCAGTGTATATTTTAAACATTTTTGTAACATTTAACACTTCCTCATTTAACCCCTTCCATCCACATGGGCCATTCTGTAGCTCAGTGATAGAACACTTGCCTGGACTGGCCAAGGCCAAGGATCAAAGCTCAGCACTCTTAAACACAAAACAAAAAATTTAGGTTTTGCTGAAGCAGACTGACAGTTTGCTGACTCTCTTAACAAATTTCTTGCAGTACTTAATGAAAACTTTTAAATCAATGTATGCAGTGACATAAATTAATTGTTTTATTTTGAATCTCAGAAAAAATATTTTCATTTTAATTTAAAAAATTATTTTGAAAGCAATTTTTAATTATAAATAAAGTACAGATTTATCTGTAGAATGTGCATTTAAGTGGTTCAGTTGTTCATGATATGTCGGTACTCAGAGCTTTCCCTGCAGCTGACTTGGTGGTCACAAGCTCTTCTTTTTCCTTTTTGGTAACAGGTTTATTTATAATCCGCATTCACCTATTTAAAGTCTATAGTTCATTGCTTTTTAGTATGTAGAATTTACAGAGTTGAGCAACTATATTTAATACTATTTTATGACATTTAATCACTCCAAAAAGAAAACTCAGACCCTGTACCTGTCACCAGCCCCAAAACGCACTTCTTCTTAGTCCCAGGCAACCACTATTATACTTTATGGCCCTGTAAATTTACTTTTTCTAAATACAACCTACAGTCATATGTATTTGGCCATTTTTGCTTTCACAGTAGCATATTATTTTTAAGATTCATGCTTTATTGTACATGCTTATGTTCTTATTGACTGTGGTTCCCATACAGATACAGAACTGCTTTACAAAAATGCGTATGAGGATCCTTTGCTCATTTTTTACATTGGGTTTTTTAGTATTAACTTCTCAGTATATTGGGGGTATACTTACTTATTCTATTATTCTATTATTTGCAAGTATTTTCTCTCACTTTATGATTCTCCCTTTGATAGCATCCCTTAAAGTGTAATGTTGTTAATTGTGACGAAAGTAAATTTATATTTTTTTATTTTTGTTGTCTATGTTTTTGACATCATATCTAAAAGTTTATTGCCCAGTCTAAGGCCAACAAGATTTTCCTTTTGGGTTTTCTCTCAATAGTTTAAAAAATTTTAGTGCTTGCTTTTAGTTTTTAATAGATTTTGAGTTAATATTTTACACATGGAGTGAGGGCCAGAAGGCCTTTTAAATTCAAAAATCAAATCAGATGTGCTATGGATGTAGCTCAGTGGTAACTCATTTGCCAGAAAGGCCTCTGCAGGGTAAGAAGTCAGTCTAAATTCAGAAGAGAGGAAAGAAAAAATTTTGAAGAGTTGTGGGAAACATGAAATAAAATTGCCAGAATACTAATATTTCAAAAGCTGTTATACATGGTACGCAACATTACTTTTCTCTGTAATTTTTGCTTGAAAATATACACACAATACACTATTGTTCCACATGACATTCTATTCTGGCTTGGTGTCTGAAGTACAAAATTCTGTGGTAATTTATTTGCAGTAAGAAAGACCATGTGATTAAAATAAACCTTTTAGTACAAGGCCTCTATTGATTTACCCAAAACTCTTCTATTTAGTGTTTTATAAGCAGTATTTTTTAAATGTGCTATATTTCCGTTTATAAAACATTCATGGATTAAGAGTACTCTTTGGGGCCGGGGATTTAGCTCAGTGGTTCTGTTGCCTGCCTTGCAAGTGCAAGGGTCGGGGTTCAGTCCCCAGTAACCACATACAACAATGCCAGGCATGGAGACTCATGCCCACCAGCAATCAGTACCATATACCACAGTGCCAGGCATGGTGGCTCTCACCTGTAATCCCAGCACTCGGGAGGCAGAGGCAGGAGGATTGCTGTGAGTTCAAGGCTGAGCTCAGGGCCATCCTGAACTACAAAAGTGAAACCCTGTCTCAAAAAAAAAAAAAGAGTACTCTTCAAACTTGTGTTGAGAAGGACCTATTCTGAGGGAGCAAGAGTGTCTTTTATCCAGTTAAACTGGCAGTTGAATAAAGTTTAAATAGATTTGCCTATCACAAGACTTCCCAGGACCTTCTAATATATAAGCATAAATAATAAATCTTTATGACTTGGCAGGCAGTGCTATTTAAGAAGCTTATTTGACCCCCCACTAATATACTGTAATTTGCAAAATACTAGGATACATTTATAAAATCATGTTGTTATACATACATCATTAAGTAGCATAAATGTCATTTGACTGTCATCCTGGTATTGTCATTTCTTATATTTCTCCTTAATTATAACCTTTCTGTTGTTCCTACTTATTTTTGTCATATAATTATTTTAGTTTTAAAATTTTAATTATTTTGTAAATATTTTTAACTTGTTTCTTTGTAGGTATGAAATTTTTTTTTTTCTTTTTAATTTTTTGAGTCAGGATCTCGCTTTGTAGTCAGGCTAGTCCTAAACTTAGCCTCAAACTCAACAATCCTCTACTTCTGTCTCCCAAGTGCTGGGGTCACAGGTGTGAGCCACTATGCCTGGCATTATGGTATGTGGTACTGATTGCTGGTGCAGGTGAGTCACCATGCCCAGCATGGTTGTATGTGGTTACCAGGGATCAAACTCAGGCCCTTGTGCTTGTAAGGCAGGCGCCAGAACCACTGGGCTAAATCCCTGGCCCTGTAGGTGTGGATTTTTTAAATGGATGCAGAATATTTTCAATTAATTATCCCTTTAAAATAAAATAACTTATTGCTTTGTTACTTCAATTATAGTGTTTGCAAAAGGAACCATTAAAGAGTTGCAGCTTTTAGGTAGATTCTCTTTTTAATTGAATCCTTACCCCAGAAAATCAGTAAATACAGCTAATATCTACTTAGAGATAATCTTAGCATCTCTTTTTATTCAATATAATGTTTAAACATTTTGGAAGACAAGTAGAAGCATTTCTATTCCCAAGCTGACTTTTCCTCCCCTCAACCTTTAGGACCTTCTTCCTCAAGTAATCAAACATTAGTTTTATATATTCCTTTTTAATTTGTTTTTTCAGTATGCTTTGTTGTTGTTTATATTTATGATTGCAACATAACATTTATAACCTAGTTTAAACTTCGGTTTTTGACCTGGAGATAATTTTAGTGTGCAAGTATATGAGGATCATGCATATATATAGCCCATGTCTGTTGGATATGCTGTTAATATTTTGTCCTCTTCCACTTACAGAAGTAATACATTATCGTAAGGGTAGCACACATCAGCATTCCAAACTAGTATATTTTATATTTGAATAGTCAGTGTGAAGTGATTTAAATCCAGATTTAACATCCTTTCAAGACAATAACAATAGCTCGGGGGAAGGAAGGGTTGCTTTGCTTTAAAAATTTATAAACTGATAATAAGTCCAGTCAGAATATAAAATATATATTGTGCTCTGGAAAATCTCCACTGTAAATAATTACACAAAAGCCACCATCCCATAAATAGTATTTTAATTTGCATTGCAGCAAACATGAGTCTGAAGTGAGTAAGCAGGCCCCACACAGAAAGCCATTTTTAATATGTCTGGACTCAAAGTTTTTTCTTCTGCTTTTTAGGTGATGTGTATATAGGAATATTAATATTTTCTTGGGGTATATTCTTTTACATTAAAACTTTAATGAGA